>JBBMJZ010403457.1:0-13096 GCA_037833815.1 Zingiber zerumbet
TAAATTATTAGGGCAACAGATAGTGACAGAAGAAAAGAGAGCAGATGTTGAAGGGGGAGAAGAGAAAAACAACTGAGCTAAGGTTGGGAAAAAGAAAATAAAAAAAAAAAGGAGAAGAACAAAAGAAGAAGTTAGCGTGCAGAGGCTTAGCTTGCGCGTGAGGTAGTGGGAGCGAGGTTGCCTACAAGGAAGAGAATAAAAAAGAAGAAAAGAGGAAAAAAAAATAAGTTTTCTCAAAAATTAACTCGTTATAAATCAATTGAACCGATTTAATCTAATTAAACTTGATTCAGTCATGATAAAATCAAATCCAAATCAATCCTTATGCAAACCAACATACTCTTATCTTTATGTCTATCTGATGAATTTTGTTCGATCCAATTTGATTTTAAATCAGTATCTTCAGTTCATATTTGATGACTCATTGTTTATGTATTTATTTTGTTAAAAAAATTAATACTTAATAAAATTTATAATAATAATAATAATAATAATGGATTGGACTAGAGCTTAGGGGAGTCCTAATGTAGCTTCTGTCTCTGATGAGGAAGCAGTGGTTCCGATGGAAATTGGGATGGAGCGTTCTTTGAATAATATTTATTACAAGGAAAATGTAGAGAAGAGATTGGCTGAGCTAGATCTCTAATAGAAACTCAGTAGAAGGCGACAACAAGGCTTAGCTTAGGGCATACAAGTGACAGATGTGTCAAGGCTACAATAAAAGGATTATTCCTCATAATTTTTAGCTGAGTGATTTTGTTTGAATGAAAATACAACATGCGAGAGACATTGGAGACCTAGAGACTCGATGGGAGAGACCATTCAAAGTCGGTCAGAAACTGAGTTCGAGAGTTTATTACCTATATGATCAAAAGGAAAAGCAGCTCGGTCGTTCTTGGAATGCCCTGCATCTCAGCCCGTATATATTGATTTGAATTGTCGGGTACTTTATATTTTTTATATGACGCAATATCACCTAACAGGCAAGTCAAGTTGTGATCAATAGTTTGATCTTGTAATAAAGATCAATTTTAGGCAATTTGTTTCTGTGCAACGATCAAACTAAATTAATCTGTGAGGACAGCATCACCTATAGCAAAATTTCTTCTACCCAAGACCAGGTCACCTATAACTACAATTCTTTATCGAGACAGAGTCATCTATAATAAAATTCCGTGTCAAACATAAAATCGTCCGGAGGATAATAATAATAATAATAATAATAATAATAATAATAATAATAACCTGACGAAGTTGCCAGGTGCTGTTCCCAAGTTCCACCGATGGAACACCTGCAAACTCCGCCACTTGTTCACTGCCGGGTACAAACTGTCCTTCAGCGGCCGCAACTCGATCCCAGAGATGAACGGCGTCCCCATGCCGGTGTTCACCAGGCAAACCGACAAGTACCTAAAAGAAAGAGATCACATTTGATGATTGTTCTTTCAATAGTTTCCTAGTTTTACCTACTGAACTATATACCTGGCGGTGGCTACCGTGATGATCTCCTTCCTGTAGGGTAAGTCCGGGTTGATCACATTCACCCCCACCCGGTAGTTAACGCCGAGGTGGAGTTCGAAAGCCAGCGACTGGCTGTTGAACGGGCCGTCGTAGTTGCCATAGTAGAACCATGCCCGGAGTAGGTACTTGGATCCCTGTGCCACCGCCGACAACCGGATGGTGTAGCAGTTGCGGGTGCCATTGGGGAAGGCGCGGAGAGTGTTGAGCACAGGAGTCGGGACGTGGCCCACGTAGGGTATGGAGGTGTGGCGGTTGACGCCGGTGTCGATGAAGCCGGCGTCGGAGACGTAGGAGATGTTGGTGAGGGGGTCGACGTAGGAGGAATTGGGCTCGATGCCGCAGTCGATGGAGAGGAAACCGAGGTCTTCGGTGGACTGAGAGCCAACTCCGGCGGAGGCCATGGCGAAGGCGAGGAGGAAGGACCACCAAAATCTGGAATCCATCTTCTTCTTCCGGTTTGCAATCGCCATGGGATAGCAGAGCTTCTCACATTAATGCGCGTTTTATACACCATTTGGTATCTTGAGAATTTTCATTTCACTCCCCATTGTTTATCTTGTTACAAAAGAGTCGCTAACCTCTAAATTCATCAAAACTGCGCCACCCTTAAGTTTTAAATTTGTATGACACTCTTTCTTTACATTAATTAAGTTCGGCTTACCTAGTTTTTTTTTATATATAATAATTTAAGTATTTAATTTTTCAAATTAATTAATTCTAAAGATAATCAATCGGGTTAAATCAAAAAATACTAATGAAGATTCATCTAAATAACTAGCATTCTCAGCTCCATTTTTCATTGAAAAGAAATTTCTCTATAAAATATTACACTTGAAATTTAAATCTTAAATCTCTTAATTACTCATTGGAGGGATTAACCATACGATTATCTGGGGAGTGCGTACCTACTTTACCCTTAGACATTGTGAAAAAATAAGGGTGAAGGGTGAGCTCAAATCTATTTTGAAAAATAATCAAAAGTATTGAGAGGAATTTAAAAAAAAAAAAAAAACTAAGGGTGAAGCTCAAATCTACTTTGAAAAATAATCAAAAGTATTGAGAGGGTTTTAAAACTAAAAACAGCAAGGACAATTTATTGAGCAAGTAAGTTTTTTTAGAATATTAAAATTCCGTAGTATATTTTTGAAATACCTTTCCTTTTCTATATGCCTATAGTTAATTTTATCTTAAACTAGTTGATGAATCTAAAGAATTCTAAATCACTTCAACCAAAATCAATATTTTTTCCAAAAATTTTTTAATGTATTTATGTCAAAATTGAGAATAATAAATTAAACTAAAGCACATCTTTAAATTTTTAGTCTATCAATTTAAAAATTATTTTTTTTTAAATTTATACTATCTAATTCAGTTATAATAATATAGATATTAAAAAAATCATAAATATATTAATTTTAATTTAAATTAATTGATGTATTATGTTAATTTTTTTAAGATGAAATTAGCTGATGAATTTTAGAAAAAAAGAGGTATTTTAAAAATATAGTATGAAATTTGGGCATTTTGACGGTAGATAACTGATTTGGATAATATCAAAATTTATTGTTTAGTGACATGCCAAAAAAGAAATAAAGGCTGTAAAAATTAATTTGTATTTATTTCTACTCACCCTAATGTCTCTATCGGTTCATTTTAAGATAACACATTAGAGATAAATTATGATATCATGGTAGAATATTTATATTGTCATTTAAGTATTTATAGTTCGAACTCTAACTATAGAGTATTTGTAAGAATTTTTCTTTATTTCAAATAAAGGTGTAATCAAAGGATGTTGGGTTTTTGAACTAACCACCGCGTGCGCTTTCTGATTTACTCTGATAGCCAGTGAAAAATTTTTATGAGATCAGATCGATCATCCAAAAATAATTAGTGAACTAATTGGGATTAAAAATAACTGGTTAGAGACTCAGCTATTGGGGGCATAGAAATTTAGGTTCTACTAATCGTGGAGTTCAATCTTTGACATAATGTGACAAACTATCAACCACCGACCTCAGCTACGTCCGTGGGGTTCACGTCACACTCACCCAACCATGACACAAACGCGGTTGACTTTGATAATTGTGCGCTTTCTTGGACATATGAAAAATTTACAGGGTGACAATTGAAAATTTTCTCTGTGATCTCATTTTCTACTCCGAACAACATACAAAATTTACCACGCACCAACGCACACCAGGCGCGTCCTCGGCCAGTTGGCTGACTTTCCAGCTGTTCACGCTGTCCTGCCGCAGACAGAAAAGTCATCATCGCTTCTGGATCCCGGCGGACGTACACGTACAAGCATATTCAAACGGAGTTGACTTTGTGTAAGAGTCATCGCTGTATAAGTTATAATAAGTGGAGCGCTTCTCCTCCGTCCAGTTTGACCAAATTTTGGACCAAAAATTATTCATTAAGAATGATTTAAAACTCCAAGTTGAGTTTTTAGCCAATTATATACGATCGATCACAGATTGTCAGTTGGTTGGTGACCATGTACTACTTATCACGTTGTGAAAATGTGAACATCCAAGTATTGTCTGCAAATATATGATTTTTAATGAATATTTTTAAGTTAAATATTCGTTTTGACATTATTTAGGTAACATCATTTTGCATCAAACTGAAAACCTCCTCAAATCCCAATTTCGTAAAGTTCATTAATCGATTGATCGCTTTGTTTCAGTTTTTCCAATGTTACATTCTCGTCTCACCTTTGCTCAATATCTAATGAAACTTAATATCTCAAGACTTGTCGTTGTCTAACATCATATTAACATTGACGTGTTAGAAGTTCATCATAGACTTTCCATTGACTAATGTCAGGTCAACTTTAACGTGTCGGAAATTTATCATTGCAAATCCTTTGACCTAGCTATTTGAACTTCTTATCTTATGCCTAACACCTGATCGGTCATGACATGTTAGGACTTCCCTTCTATCTGACATGTGGTCACCTTGACTTGTGACACTAGGCAGGATAACAATTATCCTATCGGCTGATGAGAATGAAGATTAGAGGAGAAGGTAAGAAGAGAAATGCCGAAAATAAAAAGAAACCTATAGTTGTCTACGTTTTATCAAAAAAAAAAAAAAAATTATTCAATATGAGAGGTAATCCCTCAAATAACTAAATATAACGCTTATATAGGCAAATTATAACCTATAAATACCTGACATACCCAAGATATCTTAGATATCATAAAAAGAGATATTACTAATTTAAAATTGTAAAAAAAATGTTCAGCAGCTTCAAAAAAGTATTAAACGGTGTTTTTCGATCGGGTAATTGCTGGTTATGCATTACACTCAGTAATAAATGTAGATCTTTGAAAGAATTATGCGTGAATATAGATAGAGTCTCGATCCGATATCCGAATCAAAAATTATAATCATTTAAAGATTGAATCCTCCTATGTTGATTTTGCATCATCTTGGAAGGATTTCCAAAATCCAATCGACCTTGATCTACTAAAACTTTCTACTTGTCAACTACTTATTAGACATCCAATCACCAAATGTCCTATCAACCATGGATTCACGAACCATTTCACTATTAAATATCTGATCAACTTTAATCTACTTGATGTTTCATTCAATCCAACTAACATATTGATAAAACATTAAAACTTAGATGGAACAAATTCGAACTTAATCAACCTAATTAATCTTGACAAGAGATCAATTGTACCAATAATTTTTTTTAAGCATCTCGATTGCATAAACTAAGACTCAAAGGTAGATCCATTCAGACTTGAGATTTGTGTTTGAAAACACTAGCTTCCACATGTCTCAATTTCAAATTTGAATGATCTTAGATATCAAATATACTAAAACAAAGTATTGATGATGATCAGCTACACCTAACATTATTGCCCAGGATTGAGGAACTTGTATCTTAACACAAGGAGCAAGAAAAATAGAGATTTTTTTTTTATGTAACAAAGAAATGACACGATCAAAATACAAGAGGCTTGTTTAAAGATGAAATGGAAGAACATACAATAATTTTTTTATCATATAAAATAACTGTATCATCTACACTCCGCCAAATACTATTTTCCTTCAAAATAAGAATTGCATGCAAAAAAGCTACACGAATGAATTTGAAGCAAATGACATTGTTAAACCTTAACAAACATTAAGACATGGTTTTACAAGGGAAGAGTCGAACATACCCTTGTTTATCTTGATATTGGTCTAGAAATCTCAGTCATTCTAGATACTCCTATATCCTTTGACATATTTGAACTTTTTGTGTTATGTCTAATATCCGATTAATTATGGTATGTTAGGATTTTTCTTTTGCCTAACATTCGGTCACCTTGACTTGTAATGTCGGACAGTATAACGATTATTTTGCGGCCTGACAAGAAGGGAGATTAGAGGAGAAAACAAGAAGAGAAACGCTGAAAATTAAAAGAAACCCACCATTCTCTAGGTTTTATCAAATAAAAAACTTTATTTAATATGGGGGGATAATCCCTCGAATAGCTAAACATGACGCTTATATAGGCAAACTATAAATCATAAATACCTGACATATCCAAAATACCCGAAATACCATAAAAAGAGAAAATACTAAAAATAGTAAAAAAAGATGTTTGACAACTTCGAAAAAGTATTAAACGATATTTTTCGACTCGAAAGTTGGCAATTATGCATTACACTCAGTAATAAATATAGATCTCTGAAAGAGTTAAGTGTGAGCGTAGACAGAGCCTCGATCCGATATCCAAGTAAAAAATTATGACTATTTGAAGATTGGATCCTCCTATGCTGGTCTATGTTGGTCCTATATCAATTTGTAATTAAGGACTTCTTGTTGAACCCCGTGGTTATTTTGATGTGATCAACCAAGTTAGGTTAGGTCCTACTTGTTATTTGATCTTTATGTCTAAGTGTGCAGGAGCTTAGGAGCGCAGGAAGTCGAGCGAAAGACGCAGCTAACGAGAAGAACGACACGGGAAAGGAGCCGATGGGCTCGGTGCGTCCGAAGGACGAAAAAGTTGCGGAAAAGTACACCGGTGGACGAGAAGAACATGCACGACGTTCGAGGGATGAGAAGTCGGGTCGGAAGCCTACTCGAGAAGAAGGCCGAAAATTAGGTTCGGGTGAGCCCTATTTCGGTTGGCCGCAATCACCCAAGTGATCGGAGCTTCGGAAGAAGAAAAGGAGTCAAAAGGAGTTGAAAAAGCTAGCTGGAGGCGCCTTCAACGAAGTGCTGAAGGCGCCTGCACTGCCTGCAGTCTTGGAGACACTACCTTGAAGGCGCCCTCAACCTTATCCAAGGCACCCTTAAGGGCATTGGAGGCGCCTCAAACCCAGTCTAGATGGTCGTTTGCGAAGCAGATAAAGTTTTATCCGATCAAACCCATTAGAGGCGCCCTCAACCCTCTTGGAGACGCCCTCAAGACTCGAGATAGACTTTCCAGGAGCTATATAAAGGCCCCTGGAGCTAGGAATAAATTATTCAGCTCTGTATTAAGTTCCTAACAACTTCTGAGCGTTCTTAATGTGTAAAAAAGGTTTCTCCGCCTACAGTAAAGGAGACATTCTAGTGGAGTTGTTCAACTGCCTTGGATTAACAACCCCTGTGTTGTAGCCAAGTTAAAATTCGTGTCTCTTCTTTATTCTTGTTATTTTAATTTATTGTTGCTATTATTTTTGAGTTGAAAGTCTTGAGGAGGGTAATTTTAATTTGTAGGCAATTCACCCCTCCCCTCTTGCCGGCCTGCTGCACCAACACTTCTAACATCCAATCGACCTTAATCTACCAAAACTTTCCGCTTACCAACTCTCTATTGAACATCTGACTACCAAATGTTCGATCAACCACTAATTCACTCGGACTTTTCCACTGTTAAGTATCTGATTAAATTTGATCTATTTGATGTCTCACTCAATCCAACTAACATGTTGATAAAACATTGAAACTTAGCTTGAACAAATTCGAACTTAATCAACTTAATTAACCTTGACAAGAGATCGATTGTACTAATAATTTTTTTCTAAACATCTCGACCATATAAACCAAGACTTGGAGGTCGACCCATTCAAACCCAAGATTTGTGTTTGAAAACACAAGCTTCCACAAGTCTCAATTTTTGAATTCGAATGATCTTATATATCAAATATGCTAAAATAAATTTTGAATTCAAATGATCCATATATCAAATATGATAAAATAAAGTATTAATGACGATCAACTACACCTAACATTATTGGTAAGGACTAAGGAACTTGTATCTTAACATAAGAGCAAGATGTTGGTTCAATCAAAGTTCCACATTAAAAAGATTTTATTAAAATTATGCATTTAAAAGGATGCAGGATATCTTCATTGGCATAAAATCTTTTAGGGAGAGCCCAAGAGTAAAGTCATGAGGGCTTAGGCCCAAAATAGACAATATCATGTCATTGTGGAGATATATGAGCATCCTTTGGGCATAACAAATGGTATCAGAGTCATGGTCCAGACCAGATGTCATGTGGGGTAGCCTTGAACGAAGTTGAGGGTGGGATCGGGGTAGGTCAGGTTGATCATTGCTTGCGGAAATGCCCCAAAGTAGGTCAGGATGACCAGATGCTTGCGGGGAGGCCCGGAGCATGTCAAGGTGACCAGATGCGGATGCTTGCCGAGAGGCCTGGACCATGAGAGTAATTGTAGTTTTTCATTTGAGGAGACGATTGTTGGAGTTTAATTAAAGTCCCACATTGGAAATATTTGATAAAGATTATGAGTTTAAAAGAATGTAAAATATCTTTATTGGCATGAAGTCTTTTGGGGAGATTCCAAGAGCAAAGCTATGAGAGTTTAGGCCTATAGTAGACAATATCATGTTATTATGGAGATATGTGAATATCCTTTAGGTATAACATAAGAAAAATAGAGAAATTTTTTATGTAACAAAGAAATTACATTATCAAAATACAAGGCTTGTTTCAAGATGAAATGGAAGAGCATACAATAGTTTTTTACCATATAATATAACAGCATTATCTACATTCCACCAAATACTATTTTGGTTCACAATAGTAATAACATGTAAAAAGGCTACACGTATGTATTAGTGTAGTTAGTATCAATGATCAAACTCATATTTTAATAAATGACAAATGAATTAAAGTTAGGTATCTTGTTTATCTAATATTTTTATCAAGTATACAGAAATTAATGAGTTTAGATGACCTAACACCAAATTGAAACTCAATTAGGTCTGAGGACCTAATAACTGTATCAGATCTAGATATGTCAAGGTATGACCTAATATCTGACAAGAAGTCTAGCTAGAGCTGCAGGACCTAACAGTTGGCCGAAGTGCAGTTAGGTCTACTAACTTGATAACTAATAAGAAGATCTAATGGGTCAAGAGATAAGTCAAGTGACTATAAATAATAAATGGAGCTAAATAGCTAGAGGAGAATTCTGGAAAAATCTATGAATATTTGAAAATTGTTTGATTTTTTAAAATAAATTTTTTAAATTCCTTTTTATGTTTTGAACTATAACGTCTAAAAAGGGATATTCTTATTTCAGATATTGCTTTTGCAAATAGATGCTTGAGCTTATATTATTCTATATATTTACAAAATGGATAATGTTTTGCTTTCTACTAATTCCTTTGACTTTGCTTATTTTGTTGAATGTCAAAAAGGGAGAATAGTGATGAGTTTAAAATAAGAAAAATCGTAACATAAGATTAAATAATAATTAATGTTGGATCGAAAAGAGTGTTAGAGGGGAGGGGGTGAATTGTGATCGATAAAAATCGAAAATTAAATCAAGTACGCAGCAGAAGAGAAAAATAAGAACAATGCTAACAAACCAAGTTTTACTTGGTTCGGAGCCTTTGTCGACTCCTACTCCAAGGATCACACTCGTCAAGTGCTTTCGTTGGGCAATCCACTAATAGTTCACAAAAAGGGTTACATGATAAATACAAGAATTATAATATAAAGTTACCGACAATAGGGAAAATAAAAATCAGAGTCGTAGGTTGTCGAAGAAGCTTCACAGCATCGCGGGAGTGTCTTTGGAGTAGCACGCAAGAAGGCAATTGTAGAAGAAAGTTGTTGTCCTTTGCTCCTGATGGAAGGATGCTTATATTGACAGTTTCAGGTGCCTGGATCGCTTCCGGGCACCTGGATCGTGACATCATCCATCCAATCAATGTGCTCCAAGCTGGTGACAAGATAGATTTTGGGCATTCCGAGGGCCTGGACCGCTTCCGGGTGTCCGGACCAACTTTTCCAGCTGCCTTTATTTCCTGCAAAATAAAGTTAGTCCGAGACAAATTACCCTGCAAAATAAGTGTTTGCACTATTATAGTCAAAAGTAGTAATAAAATTCTGTCTCCTCGAGACCATAATCTAGTCAATATCTAAACTTAGATTTCCCAAATATATCTAAGTTGGATCAACACCTACTGTTCCCTCAAACGGGGAACGCATCCTCACCAAGTCACTCTCCTCCAGTGACTTTCCTTAACTTACCGATTTGCCAGACATCTGGTTAGCCCATTGACTTGTCTGAACTTCATACCAGCTATCCGGTCAGCTCGTTGACCAAGATGGACTTCGTGCCAGATATCAGGTCAACCTGTTGACCTATCTGGACTTCGTACCAGCTCTTCGGTCGGCTCGTCGACCTAGTTAGATTTCTTGCCAGATATTCAGTCAGCCTGTCGACCCATCTGGATTTCTCCTGTACACTTAGTTAAATTGTTAGATCATATTACACCTAACTTAACTTACTTTATCATTCATCAAAGTCTGAGTTAGACTATTAATGCAACCTGCACCAATAAAACTCACTTATAATACGACCACTCGACACGTGAGTTTTTGACACTTAGCATGAGGGCTAAGCTCACTTATAACACGGTCACTCGGTACGTGAGTCTTTGACACATGGCGTGAAGGCTAAGCTCACTTATAACATGGCCACTTGGTACATGAGTCTTTGACACTTGGCGAAAGGGCTAATCTCATTTATAACACGGTCGCTTGGCACGTGAGTCTTTGACACTTGGAGTGAGGACTAAGATTACTTATAACACAACCGCTCAGCACGTGAGTCTTTACCAGTTGGTTAGGAAAGAGGCTAGTCAAGAAGGCGAACAAAGAAGTAATACTCATTCCAGTGCTTATTGGAAGAAGACATTTTATTAAACAAATATATAGAGCCCACGCGGGCTTGGAGGAGGAAAGTGTCTGGTTCGGATAGTTTGGAATAGTAACTAAAAATAATGAAAAATACAAGGCATGAATGGAATCCCTTACAGATAGAATACTATTACCACACCACATAGTAACCTAAACGAATTAGGCACTAACTGGTACAGAGGAATATGGAAGTATCTATAGACATCAGAATAAAAAAGGGTGGATTAGAAAACACAAACCAGCTAAAAATTGATCTTTAAAGAAGAGAAGGAAGCCATCCAGCAGAGTGTGGGGACACAAATAGGTAGAAGAGATAACAATTTGGTAGTCGTTAGTGATGTGGTGAGTCATTTGCATTTGGAGAATCTCATCCATGTTGAAACTAGATTCTGTGGAAGTATACCACAAGCCAGCGATGGCTTGGGGAGGAGAAGTAGGATGGGCCATGGGATCATGAATATAAATCAAGGATTGAGAGCAGAAAAGGAGGAGGAACTTATGGGAGCAGTGGAGACCATTGGTGGTGAACAAAGAAGGAAGAAGGTGAGAGTGAGGAAGACGATGGAGACAAAAGAAAAGGTATGGGCTTAAAAACTAGACAGTGGCTGCTCTGAGCCGTTTGATCAAGAACTTTGAAAAATGGGAGTTCATCACAATCTTTGAATTCAAAAAAGATAGCAGTCACATCAATCCCAACCAGTCGTATGTCATATCATGCATGCGGCGACATGCAGAGGCGCCACGTGGTATTCTGTTATAGGTGGCATTAATAATGAGGTAGAAAGCTTGATTATAGGGCATTGCTAAGTGTGCTCTACATTAATGGTTGAAGATTTGAACGATTCTCGAGAAATTACAGTGACATCAACGGTAATTAGGAATCACTGTAGTCGGAAGAAAAGCTTAGCAAAGAGTCATAAAATTGGTTAACTATCACACACGACAGAGCCAAACGGTGGTTATAAAACCAAATGTCTTCGCAATCAGCAACCAAACGACGGCTATAAAATCGAATGTTTTTACCATCAGCAGTCAAACGACGACTATAAAACTGTGTAAGGACATCAACAAAGTCTATGGGAGACCCTGGGTGGTCGAGTGCCTGATCGGGGAGAGAGGCACAGGAACATACTAATAGTCCAGTCAGTCTGACTTGCAGCCTCCTTCGACTAGACTTGAAGGGGAGGCTTGTGATCCGATAATTATAGGAGGTCCCACCAAAGATAGGTCAAAATAAGAAAGACCAGCTAACGTGGAAGACAAAGTCAAGCGGGTAGCCAAGTCTATGGACCGGGTATGGCCAAGCAGACCAGGTACTACCGAGCGGATGGTACTAGCTCAGGAGACAAGTACGTCGGGCTCTGCCCGGCAGGATAAAATTGTCGTCGAACAACAAAGAGAGCTAAGCAGCAGGAATTTAGCTGACTGGGCTTCACGTCCGTTTAGAGGGGGATAACCAACAAGGGCCAGGAAGCAAGGAAAGAGATGGGCTGATAGACCCTAAGGATACTGCCGAGCAGAGACATCCCAACCAAGCGAACTCCGGCCGGTTGCACATGACCCCATCAAATATCTTGTCATATCCTTTTGGGAGTTTGTGCCACTGACAGCAAGGCATGTTCGGCAGGCAATCGTACTTTTGAAGCTTTCGGGCGTCACATCAGAGAACTGCATGGTTGCTTAAGGAATGGTGTCAGAGACACTTTTTGATTTATCTTGTCTTAGGGCACCTAGGAAAATAATGTGCGCAAATATTATATCATTTATGCATATTTTAGCACACATTTACTTGCTTTATGCATACATATTCTTTGCATGATCGCCCCTTTTATCATGTACTCATCATATATACTCTTTTGTTCAGATATCTACTCTTTGTTTGGTTGTGTGTTGACAGGGACAACTTTCGGAGCTTAAACAGTGATTATCGACACACCGAAACAAGCCAGAGAACACGGTCGTGCAATCTCGCACAGTCGTGTGGCCAACCAGAAGAGGAGCAGTGCACGACCGTGCGGCCCACCAGAGGCAGATCAGTGCACGTCCGTGCCCCCCCCCCCCATGACTGAAACCAAGCAGTTGACGGCCGTGCATCCCTGCACGACCATGTCCCAGGAGCCGAGCCCGAAGACTACACGGTCGTGCCAATTTCTTTTGTGAAAACTACAAAAGGAAAATTTTAGAACAAAATTCCTTTTGTTCCTCTACATGGTCGGCCACCTCTCTCTTCTCCAACCAAGGAAAGTTTTAAACATAAAATTAAAACTTTCTTATTTGTTTCCAACAAGAAAAATTTATAAAAAAATTCTCTTTTAAAATCCCTTCATGGTTGGTAATAAAAGGAAACTTTTATAAATTAAAATCTCTCTTTTAAAACATGTGGATGGTTACAAAAAAGGAA
>JBBMJZ010403479.1:0-13095 GCA_037833815.1 Zingiber zerumbet
TATAAACCCCCCGGCCGGAAGACCGTCGAGCGGCGACGTTAAACTCTAGGGTCGAAGCGGCGACCATAAATACCCCGTACGGAAGACCGTCGAGCGGCAACGTTAAACCCTAGAATCGGACTGGCGGCTATAAACCCCCGGCCCGAAGGATGGACGAGCAATGATAATAAGGAGTAAAGGTGAAGAAGAAATGGACCTCCTAATAAAAGTCCCATGCGAAGGGCACGACTACTTATGTCTAACCAAAGAGAGGGAGCTAGCAAAACATCGACAAATTTTCATTGATCAAAGAGGGGCTTTCAAAGCCGATCGGAAGGACTACAAATAAAACTTCACTCGAGAAAATTAAAAATGTCCTTAGGCATGCCGCTGAGGAGCGTCGCGTGCTCCTGGACGGGAATGGATAGGGACTCCGGGAGGTGGCCCTTCACCTTCAGATAATTCGCCATGGCAGTGATAGCCAACTCAAAGGCGTGGGCGAGCTGGTTGCAGATCTTCTCCACAAACTCATCCGAGCGGATGTACTTTTGCCTCAGGGCGGCGAAGCGACCCGGCTCTGCCTCTTGGTACTCCTTGAGGGTGGCACGGGAAGCATTGAGAGCCTCCTGGAAGGCCTTCAATTCGTCCTTAAGCTTGATCACCTCCTCCGAACGACCCTTCTTCTCACCGTCCAGCAGCTCGAGCAATTCTTTGACTTGCTGCTCCAAGGCCCGCGCCTCTACATTCTTCGCCTCCAGATCATCGATCGCGCGAAACTTTCTGTTGGTTGCCAGTTCGATTTACTGATCGTAGGTCTTGACTTGCTTCTCAAACTGGGCCAGCATGTACGCCTGATCAGTCGTTTTCTTCCACTCGACCTCAAGCAGACCCTAGGTCTTGGCGAGCTCCTTCTGCAGATCGGCGTATGACGGGCCCTGAGAGGACGGACTGCCGAAGCTTTTTAGCTTCTTCAGCTCTTCCTCCACCATAACCAAATGATTGGCGACAGCAACCTCTTCCACCCAGTTTTGGCAAATAAAAGAGTGTTGGACGCCGATCGGGAACACTACGTAAGAGAGCGAAAATGAAACTTACCCCGGTGGCATGCTGTATATGGCTATTAGCCAGTTGGCCGAACGGCATGGTGGAGACCCGAGCGTGCGCGTCCTCCCACATCTTGGCAAGTGGCTCGCGGATGGTGATAACATGCTTAGGAGCCGTCGACCGAGCGGACTCGGCCATATATTCTTCGGTGGGGAGGCACAGTACGACCTTGATGACGCAGCGCCCACCTAGCGTAGTATGGGCGGACACCGAGGGACCAGAAGGCTGATTGGACGGTGAGGAGAGTATGTGGTGTTGGCCTTTTTGCATGTCACAAGACGCTCCAAATTAATAAAGATTGAAACTCAACTAAATTAAATGAACACGTGTAGTAAGGAGTCCCAAGTCGTATTTTTCCAAGGGTAACTAATAAATTGTGTGAGTACTCTAGAATTTGTTCACATGAAATTATTATATCAACAAAATCCACTAGGTACATCCATTTCATTCACATTTCAACTTAAATTCTCTTAATTCTCAATAATGCTCTAGTAAATTCAAGAATAGATTCAATGGAAAATTAAACTTATTTAGACATGATACTTATCCATCTCATCCAATTAACATCAGTGAAGCTTGGCTACTAAAGCATCATTTAATCAAACCAATTAATTACCATAACCTCAACTTGCCATAACAGTAAGAACTAAATTCCTTTGCTAAACAAACTTGTAAAAACTGATCAACATCCATTTCATAATAACTAGCTTCAACAATCAAACATCAAACAAATAAAATGTTAAATAGAGATAACCATAAAAAACTCAAGTAAGAATTAAATATTCAAGCAAGTTCATAGTAACAAAGATTGATTGTTAGAAGCAAAGATTTGCTAACTAATTATCCTAACCTATAAACAAACAATAATAGATTTTTAGAATTATATCAGATCCTAAATCAATTCTAATGGGTTAGCAGGATCGGGATTTGAAAGCATTAAATCAAAATCTGTAATTCAAAGATTCAAACAAGGATGAAATCACAATGCAATGAATCGGATCTAAAGATCTAATCTAGTTCTTAATCGGTTCAAAGACAAGCACAAAAGAATCTAAACCCTAAACATTCCTTATCCCAAAACCGAAACCAAGCTTCATTCACCCTGTTGTGAAACAGAGGTGTATCGGAAACCTCCCCTCAACACCCAACAGAAAATCGACTAAGCTCCCAACTATCACCAGAAGATGTTCACAGCTGTTGGAAACCTCCCCTCTGCTCACAATCAACTGGTAAACTCATCAGCCGAAAAACAAAGTTCAGATTCTAGAAATTGTGAAGCTAATTCAATTGATCAGATCTACTTAACCTTGCTACAGAATGAAGATCAGAACACACTCAAAAACCTCCCTTGAAGCATCTATTGATTGCGGAGATCGCTGCTCAAGAAAACTCCCTTGAACAGAATTGCGGCGATGAAAAGAATCCGAAATGCAGCTGAAGAAACCTCCCTTCAACCACTCTCTGATCTCGGAGGATGAACGCCAGTAGCTCACAATCGTCATCGGTGAAGTAGCTTGCTCTTGGATCTGGAATTGTGGAGTGGAGTCTCGGCGTTGCAGAGAAGACGAAGATAGTGAACAGTGTAAAAATTACAATCTCGCCGAGCCCAAAGCACTGTAGTTTCTCACTCGGGTTTAAATACTCCTCAGATTAAATCGGACGGTCCAGATTGCTCGGGCTTGATCAACGGCTGTGATGTCGTCAGATCTAGATCAAAACCTCTAGATTTTCATCAACGGACGAGATCTGCTCCTCATTAGGTCGGATGGTCCAGATTCTCAACGGATGACTCAGATCTCTCTGATCTTCAATGGACGGTCAAAAATACTCTAAGGCTTGATCAACTTTATTAGCTCTTGATTTGAGCCCAAGTGTGGTCTGATTTGATCGGGCCCATGACCCTTTTGATGCCTACAAAATAAGAATCAAATATTAGCATCAACTACCATGAAAATAGGTTAATTTATAATTAGGACTAAGATCACATGCAATTTATAAAATGTAGAGCAAACATGAGTTTAAGTTATGAAAATATCATTAAAACATGCATTATAAATCAAGATAATATAGCCAAAATCATGGTTATCACTACGACAACGGTTTTAAACCGTTATCTTTGAATGAAACAACAATAGTTTTACAACAGTTTAAAACCGTTGTCTTTAAATGAAAAGACAACAGTTTAAAACCGTTGTTGTTTAGTGCACTTTTAATAACACTGTCAGTTACAACGATTTTTGTGGCTACAACAACGGTTTTTAACCGTTGTCTTTGAGGGCGATAGACAACAACAACGGTTTTAAACTGTTGTCTTTTAAACTATTATCTTTTAATACCAATATATCATATTTGAATATAAATATATAATAAAGAATCATAATCACAAAAGAAAGAATATTCTCCACATCAATGTGATTCAAAATGTTTTTTATACAAGAATTACAATCACAAAATAAGAAACATGTCTCATATTCAAATAAAATGTATCCCAATACAAATAAACAAATAAATTCCATTTACAACTAATGAACAATAGCCAAAAGACTAGAAAATTGTGATAGTGGTTCATGTCATGTAGGATTGCACTTAATTATTGTCAACCCAAGTCTCATCACAATCTTCAACTTGTAGGGTTTTATTAGACTCCTCTTTCTCACTTGCTGATTCTTCAATGTTAACCTTTTCCAACATTGTTGATCATCAGTTCCATAATAAATTCAGTCCTTAATATATAGTCCTCATCAACTTCACAGAATAACTCTTCACTCCCTGTTTCATAGAGTTCAACACAATTACATTAGAAAACTTAAAATAGCATGCAGGGAAACACACTAAGTTTGCTAATGATTTTACTAAAGGGAATGCCATCAGAAATAGGTAGGGAAAAGTTGTGCCAATGCATGCACCATCAATGTTTTATCAGAGTTAAAGAAATATGCAATGATTTGATAAATGAGCAATCTCTGTGTATGTATTAAACCAGAATCTAATGTTGCATGGAAACCCAGACAGGTATATGTATCAAAAATATCAGAAAAATGCAGCTTCTGACTGAATAAGGACTGAGCATTTCATATGATATACCAAAGAAACTAATATACTAAGTAATTTTCTCCTAGTACATGAAAATTGGAACATGCTATTGTACCAATTCTTGATTGAATGTGGAGTACTAAAATGCAAATTCTACCAGATGCCACAATACACATGCAATACAATTTGCAAACAAAATCAAGACAAAATATTTGGTAGCTTCACCATCTATATTATCTATCATCCGACTAAATAACTTTTTCAATAAGTTCATAGAATATTTCATAAGCTATTGATTGACAACAATTCAAGGGGAAATCTAATATATAAGTATAGTTATATAAAGAAGCTATTGTAAAATTTATCTAAGTCAAATTATTAACTTGGATATTGAACCTTTGAATGACTGTAATAATGTCCCAAAGATCTGGCTCTAGAGAGCATGCTTGGCCCCAAAGGCTTTTTTTTTACTTCTTTTCCTTTCAAAATGTTGGGGGAATCAACGTGTCAAAGACTTAGCAGCAATGTCATATTTGTCGCACTCGTGTCAGAGAGCTGTATACACACTATATTTGCTTGGACATGCTAAACCACTAGCTCAAACTACAAACTTACTGAAGGTTCCTAGATAAAGATCCTTATTTCCAGAGACCCTCCGATCCGAGCTTGCCACCTTCCGTGTTGGTGATGCCTGGAGACATGCCAACGAGTTAAAAAAACATATTCAAGGGATTCAACTAAATGGGCTACAAGTGTCCAAAATTGACCTAGTGACTCCTCGGTATATCGATGCTCCACGCGAAAAACCACTGGTCTTCCTGTGAATAATGGGAAATGACATCGTAAAGAATGAAGAACCATGAAAGTTACATTTCAAATTAACTGATTGCGAATAAAGAAAAGCAGGGTTTCAACCTTCTTAGATGAGCAACATATTCTTGCCTGCTCATGTTCTTCATTTCTTTGATTTCTGCATGGTAATCTTCCAGCTGCACCAAACCATAATTAGTACTATCACATCGATAGGAATTTTTGGAGAACTGAAATCTTCGATGGTTTACTGGGAAGTTGATATGAGTGCATGTACCCCAATACTTGAGAGCAGCCAAGTCATAGGCTCTAGCGGCTTTCTCTTCCATATCATACCCCCCTGTGGTACAAGAATTAATAGAATGCTAATGGCATGGTGCTTTATAGACAGAGAATGATAGGAGTTGGATGGGTGAAAGAAGCATACCCAAGTAAACTGCTTCCACCAAGTTCACCATTATTACAAGCATATACCCAGCTAAGAAAACAATTAATTGGATGGGAAGAAATGTTAAACTTTGAATGATTACTTTTAAAAAAATTGTCGAATGGTTGTATATTGTAAGTTCTAACCTTGCCTTCCTTTCCTTGTTTGCCCTTCCTTTTTGCAACTATTGTCCCAAAGATGAGCTTCGTATCTTCCAGTCCACCTGTGTCTGTAGCAAGTTCAACATTCATTAGTGCAAATGTTGTCAATCATCATGACAAAATTATATGCGATAAGAAAGAAATTTAAATAACGAGATGACCTTGTGACTCCCCTGTACTGGGACGTCCGCTGCCCAAATGAATCGATCGACTTGCGGTGATGAACAGGCTGCTTCTGGCCACCTTTGGAGCCTCTCTTTTTAGTAGGATCCAAGATCATGTAGTCGGAAGCGGCTGCGACAGCGGTCGAACCAGCAAGCTGTGGAGTCGTGACACAGCTCGACTGCGAAACAGGGCTCATGGACAAGCTCAAGGACTGCAAGTCCCCATTGCCCATGGAAGCAACAGAGGCCATAGCTTGGCTTGAACTTCCAATGGGGGCTTGGTACATCTCATGGTTGGTCAGCGGAGCAAAGAACGCATCTTGGTATTGTGGAAAGTGGTGATGGAGGATGTCTGAGCCTGAATGAGGGAGAGGGTCCCTGCAGTCCAAGCTTAAAGCCATTGCTGCTTCCCGGCCGTGTGCAATCATGTTTGGACCACAGCCTAAGAAGTCTTCCAGTTTGGGAGATGGAGATGCCACCATTACTTCATTCACGTGAATGCAACAAGCCATAAAAAAGCAAGATCGTTGGCATTTTAGATTCTTATGGAAGCTGGATAAAGAAAGAGGAAATAAGTTTTGTGGCGTACCTTCTTGTTGCGATCTGGTGAGGGCTTCCATGAGGCAAAGGGAACCATTGGTCTTGAGCGGAATGGATGATAGCTGAGAATAGTGGTACCCTCCTCCGCCCTCGCCATACATGAAACCAGAGCTGGTTAATGGAGGAGAGACGAAGAAGGTACCAGCGGAGGAGTGAGCAACCTCCATGTTCATTTGAGGAGAGAGAGAGAATCCCAACCAGGCATTGTCGGCGTCGGTGCTTGCGTTGTTCATGGACTTCATCTTCTTCTGAGGATACGATCCAAAGGAGGGATTGTCAACAAGGCCCAAGGTGAGGCAGCTCAATCATTGGGCAGTACACAGTGTAATCATTCTGCCTTCTTCGTGCAATGAATCCACGCATCCGGCCACCCACCCACCCACCATTGGAGCTTGGGTTTGAGTGTTCAAACTCTGAGCTCTAAGTAAGCTCCATGGCCAAGATATAAGCATAGAGGACGAAGGTAAGGAGCCTTTAAAATAAGCAAAAAGAATGAGCTCCAATGGGCAAATGGTGGATAGATTACAGTGGCAGTGCTGCTCTTCATGGGGATCTGTGTTCTGAGAAGGACCATGGTTTTAAGCTTTTATTTCTCTCCTAAAATGCTTATCAAGCCCTTCAAAAACCCTGTGCTTTAGGGGCATGTAGTCCCAAGGAGAATTGCGCCCACATTTAGGGCCTGACATGTCTATTACCCACAAGGAAAGCTTTGGAAAAACCAGAGAATTAAATTGGGCTCGTGCATTTCCTGCTCTCCCTCCTGTGCTTGTTTTTGAAAGAGAAAGCGTTCTTCATGGACATGAAATAGATTGACAGCAAGGACAGCTGTGCAACTCGACACTTCGCCACAATCGTAGCTTTGCACTGGCTACAAACCTACTCTGCAACTCGGGGGTCGATCTAATTTGACGTGCCCATTTTACTTCGATTTCAAAATGATCCATGCATGCATCAAACATTTCTTCTTCTTCTTTTGAAACACCTCAGCAAATCACCAAAAGATTTGCTCAGACAAAGAGGTGATTGGGGAAAGAGAATGGTAGCGTAGACTCGAGATATTTGATGCATGATCACATGTTTTTTGCAGCTAAAATTGCATATAAACTTCTGAACTCAACAGGTACTGCTTCATACGAGAGAGTAAAATAAATACCACTTTAATTTGTGAGCATTAAATTCATTAGCGCAAGGATGATTGAGACCAACAACTAAACTTGACAGGGAAAATTTTTGCTGCATCAAGCCATTAGCCATGCTTCATTTTTAACTTTGGTCTTTTCAATGGCACTGGCAGAGACCACCAACGCACGTACTTCTCGTTAATTCACCGCAATTTATGCCGCTATTTTCTTCTCGGCAGGTGTCAGATATGGATATATTTCTTGGTGATGGGCGATTTGGCAATGAGAAGGAGGAACAGAAATCTATCTCCCATGATTTAGTTAATGCTCACTGGGTGTACATGCACTGCCACATTCTTTAAGGTCGTCCTAATTAAGTCAACGCTCCTCATTTATTCATATGCCATTTACTCATCTATCATTATAAACTTTCAATAAATTCAGTTTTCCATAGAGGGTGTGTTTGAAATGTCATGCCTTGATAGATTACTTACTAGCAATCTGAAGTTAGAGTAACTCAAATTGAGAAGAAAAAAAAATGTTAATTATTATTCATGTTACTTCAATAAAAATTTCCAATATAGTAGAGCATGGCATTCTTACAAGTTCTTAAGCAAAGACTTGTAAAGATAAAAAAACATAAGTAAGAATCAGATTTTGTTAGATTTTTACTACAATCAGAATTTGCAGGCTCCTTGAAGCTTGAAAAGGGATTAACTGACAATCAGAATTTGGTCATGGAGTTTGCTTTGGTTAGATTACTTACTAGCTATACAAACACTCTAATATTTTCAACTCTGCTAATTAAGTTTTCAAATGCCATCGACACAAATATATATACTAATTCCATCAAGTTTTAGCTGGCTTAGATTCTCACCACTGAAGCACTTGCTTCAGAAGATGCTAAAAATAATCTGAGGATGTGATCCCAAACACATGATAGGTTTAAAAATGTGTACATCCAAAGGATGCATTGAACCCTTGGCGATGGTGGAGCTGCCTTGTCAGAGCACTACAAGAGCGGCAGCACTACTATCAAGTCCATAACGTAATTTGCAGACATTGTGATATAGCATCAGGGATTCAGGATACCACTGCCTTTTGATGAGCAAATGCCTGATAAGAGAGGAGAGGAGAGAAAAGACAAGCTCACTGTCCCCTCCTCTAACACTGAGCAGATATGTTTGTGTTGTTGGTACAAAGATGGCATGAGGGCTGTGATATGCATGGACATATGAGGGCCTACCACACTTTTGACATGACAATTCAATGTAGCACCAAACCCTTCTATGTGCATGTCAAAAAGCTCAGGCTGAGAACAAAAGAAAAAGGAGAGGAACAAACAAAAAAAAATGGCATAAAGTTAATTGTTATTATATCACGCGATCAATGAGTGAAGTAAGTAGTCACATAAAGGTTTGAATGATTTACTTCAATGTTCTCTATAGCTAAGGATTATTTCTTTGAGTAATAAATATACCACATTAACGGCCTTATTGCAGTTTGGTGTCTTTTCTGACATCTGGATATATAATTATATAGTTAGGATTGAATCGCGAAGTCATTTCCAAATGAACTGTTAGGCATTAATTATGATCGACATACAATTCGTATTCTCTCTACCATTAAATGTATTAATTGATAACCCTTACGTGTACCAAAAATTCAAACACAGCATTATAGACTCAAACACTGTGTTGATTCTGTGTTTGCAGACAACTCCAACTCCTAACATTGCACCAAAAAAAACAAAAACAAACAACTGCCAACATTTATAGCAAATTCAGATACAAACGGTAGCGGAGAAATCGGGTCAAGTATTTATAACAATTTCATAAGAAATTGTTCATTTTTGAAATTAAGAACCAAAAATCAACTTTGACTATAATAATGAAATATAAGGATGATTATGATTTTTTTTCCCTTAAAATTTTTACCAGTGGAATGCGTTTTCGTAAAGGACTTTTTCAGATATTACATCTTTCACTCTCAAGGTGCCAAAATTTTACGTTCATTACTTATCCTATCCAGGAATTGATTAAGACAAAGGATCAATGATAAAGACAAGAGCGTTGACGGAGGGAGGACAGGACTCCAGGACTTGAAGATGCGTAGCAGGCTTTAGGTCTTCGAGCGCAGCAAGGAGAGACGGTTGAAGATGATATCCATAGACCTACGTGCACCACAGAGAGATCGCACTGGAGCATTAGGGCAAGAACTATTAAATGAGTCTCTGGCGCAGACACTCAACGCTCAAGTCAATATGGTGGCCGAGTGAAAAAGTGGAAAAAAAGATGAAGAGTAAAACTTAATAGATGTGCGTGTGTGCACGTACCTAGCCAATGGAGAGGACCCCTTTTTATACTGCCTTTTAAAACCTCTGCAATAATGCGGCGTTAGAGAATGTCAGATGTCAGAGTATATCGGATGATGGAGGATGTACAACGGACTTTCATTGAGTAGAGGAAGGTTTCGTAGCATGTATGTGATAAAGAATCAGAATATTCTCTAACGAATAGTCGTTATTATCGGACAAATGATTATGATTGTCTGACAGGGTTGTTCCTAGTGACAGCTCGATAAGCACTGGGGTTGACCGAGCACAGACTAAGAGTTGTGCCCATGAGAAGTGAATGGTTGAGCCTTAGGATCCTATCGGCGTTGGGACCAACCGGGAGCAAACTGAGAGTTGTGCTCATTAGAAGTGAGGGGTCGAGCCCTGGGATTTGGTCAGGGCTGGGGCCGACCAGGAGTATATTAGGAGTTGTGCCAATGAAAAGTGATGGGATGAGCTCTAGGGATCCAACCGATGCTTGGGTCGACTAAGAGTAGACTTGGAGCTGTGTCCATGAGAAGTGATGGGCTAAGTCCTGGGGGCCGATCGACGTTTGGGTCGCTTGGGAGTAGATTGAGAGTTGTGCCCATAAGAAGTGATGGGCTGAGCCCTGAGATCCGACGAGCGCTTAGGCCGCCCAGGAGGAGACTGGGAGCTATTCCCATGAGAAGTGATGGGCTAGGCCTTGGGAGTCCGGTCAACACTTATATTGTAAGTATCTCATGATAGTTTTGAGCTAGTCAACCAAGTTAAGGTAGGTCCTGTGTATTTGATCCTTGTGTTTAAGTGTGTAGGAGCTTAGAAACATAAGAAGTCAAGTGGAAGACGCAACCAGCAAGAAGGATAACAGGAGAAGGGAGTCGACGTGCTCGGTGCATCCGAAAGACGAGGTGCTGTGGAAGAGTACACCGACAGATGAGAAGGATGTGAGCGGTGGTCCGAGGGACGCGAAATCGGGGAAGAAGGCTGCTCGAGGAGAAAGTCAGAGTTGGGTTCAAGTGAGCTTTACTCGGTTAGTCAAAGCATTACCCACACGAAGAGATCAACAAAGGAGCTCATCTGCCTTATAGAAGGCGTCTTCCATTGCTTGGAAGACGCCTTCAATGAACAGTGCGAATGCGCCTTCCAAGGCATTGAAGGCACCTTCCAGTGACTATTAGCAGAGATAAAGTTTTATCTTTACATCAATAAAACTTATCACGTTGGAGGCAACTTCTAGCTGGTTGAAGGCGTCTTCCAGTTTCGAATAGAATTTTTTAAATGTTATAAAAAGACCATTAGAGAAAAGACTGAGAGTTATGCCCATAAAATCGAAAGTCTAAGTCCTGAAAGAAATAGTTTGTTTAGATATATATTTCTTAATCTTAACTACTATCTCTTGACTCTTAACCACCGTATCCCCTTGACCATTGAACTCATGCTATTCCTGAGGTACCCATTACCTGCCATGTCAACTACCAATAAATTTGCATTTGGAATGCTAAAAATAAGTTGAATACAAACTTAAAAATCTGAAGTTGTGAGGGAAAAGCAACAAGGGGAACGAGACAAGAAAATCTAGCAATTTGGTCTCACATGGTGAGGAGACATATCTTACTTTTATCCATTTCCATTGGCCCCTATTGCCCAACAGTGAAAATTAAAGTCCAGACCAGGCAAATAACCATTGCAGTACATGGACTGACATGGTAAAAGGAAGAAAACAAGTACATGAAAAAAGAAAGTAAAAGCTCATTCCATTCAAGCTTTTCTGCAGCAACGCAGGAGCTTAGTAATAAAGGGGTTAAATGCTAGTTCTGGCTTTCACGATGGAATGAAACACAAGATCCAAACAAAATCCAAGCAATATACCAAAAAAAGTGAGCAAAGGCCTTAAAGGAAAGCCAAGTAAAAGAGCTTCTTGACAGCAACTAAACAAGCTTCCAAACAGCTATATAGATCAGGAGCGAGAGAGAGAGGACCAGCTACCTCACATGACATTCCAACTTTCTTTCTGTTCCTTATTAAAGCTCCATTTAATTCTTCCTCCCTTTCTCTCTGCACCCATCTCCTGCTCAAAATCTGATGTCTCCCAGTGCTTTTGCATCGCTAACCCAATTTGTCACTGTGCTCGAGAGGTCAATATCCGAAGATAGTTTAGTACTGTGTGCGCAGATTAAGACAAGGGTTTCTACATCATTAGAAAAGCTATAGACATCATATTAATCTTGGTCATTTTTCCTTTTCTTTTGTCCCGTGGCTTTAGGTGTGAAGCAAGCCAGTCCAGTAGATGGAACCAGTTAATTGGTGATCGATTAACAAGAAGGACAAGCCTAAAAGCCTGACAGAATATTGAGTGGGTGGGGGAATAAAACTAGCGTGAAGGATCTCTTCATATAAAATAATATGAAGGCTTTAATTCCCCTTAAATTCGCTTAGATCTAGAGGGTCACTGCTGCTGCATTCCCATCTATTGTGCCCTCCGGAGAGAGCTATGGAGAGACAGAAGAAAGCGAGCAATCAATGCAAAAGAGCCTCTTCAGAGATCTGCTGCAATTCTTTAGAAAAAAAAAAACAACTACTTAATTTGCTTGCTCTTTTTCACTTTTTTCCTTCTTTACCTTATCTACATAACAATATAGATTGCAGATTAAAATACAACACTACCAAGGTTATAAACATGTGCAGACTCATTTTGACCAAATATGCTCTGTTCTTCGGGAAGCAGTGATGTCAGCTAGAATTAGTATATGTAAGTATACACATGAGTATTTTAGTAATATCACATGTGTATATTAATTACATGCATGTGTATGCATGTATTATAATTGGAGAATAAAAAATTTTGATTAGTCAGAATTCTAACCAACAAGAATTACTTTTTTTCCTCCAAGAATTGCATAGAAAGAATCAGTGGGGGGAACAAGCATGGATTCTTCTGGACCGATATAATCAGTCAATTTGACTCTGCAGCCTTCAATTATAGCAGTTATTATTCTTCACTCATTAAACGACGGCTGCCATTTGCTCAAAAATGGAGTCATTGAGAGTTCCAAAATATTTAGCATTTGATTGACATCGCGCTTTCAGATCATTTCGTGGATGCATGAGACTGGAGAGGACAAGAATACGGTCATTCCATGCGAGCCTTTTCTTTTTCCGGACATTGAATTGGATTGGACTCCACTGAGGCACAAACTTTATGATTGATGGGCTAATGGAGACGGATTGACCTGGATGTGAGATGCCAGAATATAAAAGATACCAGAGATGATCGACCTTTCATGTCCATTTTCATTGTTGCAAAAGGTTGGAACCGCCAACCCAGCGGCCCCCTCACCCCGGCCCCACAAGTATGAGAGGGAGTAAATCACGGTGAATA
>JBBMJZ010403486.1:0-13093 GCA_037833815.1 Zingiber zerumbet
TTATTAGATTTTAATTAAGTCTTATTTAAATTATCCTAATCATAGTTAGAAGTTAATTAAAATTATTAACGTAAAGTGATTTAATTAAACTTACCCGTATACTCTGTTTCAGTCGGGTGAGGAGTTTGACACATCCGCCGAGACCTCGTGACCAGTTCGGACACGTCACTAGGCTAAGCAACGTGTCGAGGCCTATCACCGGGTCTAGGCGATGCCTCCGGGCCCATCGCCGAGCTCAGGTGACGCGTCCGGGCTTGCGCGATACGCCCAGACACGTCACAGGGCTCACACGTCGCGTCTGAGCATGTGCAACACATCCAAACTCATCATTGTCCCCAAGCCATGCATCCGGATGTGTCGCGGTCGCGAAACGGCAATAACGGCGACTCCAGGCACGATGATGGCAGAAGAAGGCGAGTTACCGCCTAAAGCACCGCCTTAACCTGAGGCGGTGCGGTTGATGCCCACCTTCTGCCTAAGCGATGCCTAGGCAGCCGCCTCGACCGCCATTCAAAACACTGGATATAGGCATATAGCACACCCTAGTGAGTTGTGCGATGATAGGATCTCATGCTACACTTTACCTTGATTGAGAGATAGAATCATATGTTAGCATACAAGAAAAAGCATGACTAGCATCAATGCGACAAAGTGGGCCCTGTCCACTGTCCTAGGTGCCAATTAACTTTGACAAAGTAGAACTCAAATTTTAGATACTTTACTAGGCAGGCAAGAAGACAAAAGATGATAGATAACTGAGGGTTTTAAGTTATGGTACACAGAAAAAAGTAAAATAAAAAATGGAGTGGATATTGTTGTAGACAGTTCGTTAAAGGATTAATTAGAAAATTGGATAGAATTATAGCTTTTAAGATAGTAGTGACGAAAGAAACTATGAACGTAATTAGCATATATGCAACTCAAGTAGGATTAGATGAAGCTACCAAATCAAAATTTTGAGACGACCTAGATGAAGTATTACAAACAATTCTGTCAAATGAAATGATTTTAATAGGAGACGATTTAAATGAATATGTTGAAGTGAAAAAAGAGGAATATGAAAAAGGTACATGGGGTTATGAGTTTAGAACGAGAAATGAAGAAGAAAAAACTATATTGAATTTTGCGATAACATATGACCTCATAGTAGCTAATACATTTTTTAAGAAAAGAGAAGAATCACGTTGGAATAATAAATCATAAATTGACTTTCTTATAGTTAGGGAAAGAGATAGAAAGATTTGTAAAGATTGAAAGGTCATCCCTCGAGAAAACTTAACTACCTATAATGTTGGATATACGCCTCATGCATAGTATCAATAGAAGGAAAATATATGAATCCTAGAATTAAGTAGTGTAAGTTAAAAGATGAAAAGCAAAATAAATTTAAGAAGAAGGTGGGAGTACAAGTATTTGGTGAAATATACAGTTACTCTAATACGACATAGTATAAGATGGTATCAAAGTTGAAAATAGTAGCTAAGAGTATACTCGGTGAGTCAAAGGGGCATGCATCACCAAGTAAGGAATCTTGGTGATGGAATAAGAAAGTACAAGAGAAAGTGAATGAAAAAATAAATAGCTAATAAGGAATTATATATTTATAAGAACGATGAAAACTTTAAAAAAATATACAATAGTCAAAAAAGAGGTTAAGAAAGTAGTGAATGAAGTAAAGAATAAATTTTTTGAACAGTTATATTGAAAATTAAATATAAAAGAAGGAGAAATAGACATTTATAAAATAGTCAAACTAAAAGAAAGGAAGATAAGAGATCTTATCCAAATAAAATGTATTAAAAATGAATATAATGGGAAACTAGTAAATGATGGAGAAATAAAAGAGTGATGGAAAATGTATTTTTATCAACTTTTTAATGAACGTTTAGGTGACCAATTTAACTTAGGTAATTTAAGAAGATCAAATGAGTATAGAAATTTAAATTTTTATCGTAGAATTCAAACTCCAAAAGTAGAACAAACTTTAAATGGAATGTATAATGGAAAAGTCGTTGGACTATATGATATTTCGATTGAGATATGGAAGTGCCTAGAGAAACAAGGTATTGAATAACTTACAAAATTATTTAACATGATATTAAAAATGAAAAAAATATCTGATCAATAACGGATAAGTACTTTAGTTCCCTTATATAAAAACAAGGAAGATGTACAAAATTGTGCAAACTATAAGAGTATTAAACTAATGAGTCATACTATGAAACTTTGGGAAAGAGTAATAAAAACAAGATTAAGGAAGAAGACTATGGTGATCGAAAATTAATTTTGGTTCATGCTTGGAAGGTCGACAATAGAAGTTATACATCTTCTCAGACAACTAATTGAAAAGTATCAAGAGCAAAAAGAAAATCTACACATGGTATTCATTGACTTTGAAAAAGCTTATGATAAAGTCCCAAGAGAAATTATATAGAGAATTCTACAAAATAGTGTTAGTGTAACATATATTAAACTAATAAAGGATATGTATGAGGATGTAACGATCAAAGTGAAGACTTCAAGCGGGTTAACTGAAGCATTTCCAATAAAGATAGGATTACATCAAGTATCAACTCTAAATCCCTATCTTTTTACACTAATTATGGACGACTCACTAGACACATTCAAGACATAGTATTGTGATGTATGTTGTTCGCAGATGATATTATTTTAGTAGATGAGACACCTAAAAGAGTAAATATTAAACTAGAATCTTAGAGGGAAATACTGGAAATGAAAGGTTTTAGGCTTAGTAGAGTAAAGAGACAATTATTAAGATAGGAGATGACGAGTTGTCTCGAACTGAGAGTTTTAAGTATTTAGGATCATTTTTGTAAAATGATTGAGGGATTAAGAGAAATGTCTTACATATAAAATACAAGAAGGATGGTTGAAACGGAGGAGAGCGTCAAGTGTTTTATGTGAACGTAACGTACCTACAAAACGACAATTAAATTTGCTATGTTATATGGTGCTGAATGTTGGACTATGACTTGAGCACATAAGGAGAAGGTGAGAATTGAATAGATGAAAATGTTAAGGTGGATGTGTGGGTATACGAGGATGGATAGAATAAGAAATGAGAGCATTAGAGAGAGTCAAAATTACATCTATTGAGAAAAAACTCCGAGAGACACATTTAAGATGGTACAAACATGTGTTTAGACAACCAATAAATGCTAGGCGATGTGAAACGAAGAGAAAGATAAAAAAAAAACTTAATTAGCAACAATAAAATAAGATAAAATTTATTGAAGTATAGATGATAATATAGTAGGGGATAGAACCCAATGACGTAAAATGATCCATATAGCCGACCCCACCTAGTGGGATAAAGTTTAGTTGTTGTTGTTGTAATACTGCTAAAGACTATCAAAGCTTCCACTCACTAACAACATCAACGGCAAACATAGCACGAATGGAATTTTCTAGAACCTACTAGATCAAAGAGAGATCTACTTAAGTTGTCCAAGATCACCACAATCAATAAAAAACCAAATTGCTGAGTTAGATGCCATAAGTCTATATCGTCAGATGTCAAAGACTTTGCAATTCTAAGAAGGCTTAAGCTCAACACGTGGGGAATGAAACAAATACAGATGATCTTCTACTTGCAATAAACCACAAAGTTCAGCACTAGAAACCGTACACAAGGAAATCCTCCAACAACACTAAAACTCATTCTTCAAGAAGACGGTAATCAATCAATAAAAACCTCAAGAAAAACAAGAGAGAGCCATATCCAAGGGGGGAAAAAGGAGTAAGCACAAAGAGAGAAGAGACAAAGTGAATGGAGAACAAGACCATGGTATTGGCATCATAGACTGAAGTGGGCGGGGCATGCATCCTTGAAACATCCAACAAATGTTGTTGAGTCAAAAAATATTCATAGTGGAGCTTCCCAAACAAATGCTAAGTTTTCTTCTTCTTGATGTTATACTTATTATGTGGTTTCCAAATAGGTCATATGACTTCAATAGAGCTATTTGAGTTGTAGTGAGGATGTAGGAGTTGCAGTGAGCTGCTATAAGGATCTCTGAGACATTAAAATGTGTCACCATGGAATGGCAATGGTATTGATAGTTAAGGATATTCACAAGCTGACAGGATCAAATACATTGGTGAAGATGAGTGTTTGGGTGGAGAAAGGAGAACCTAAAAATTCTTTGGATTCATTGAGGAGAACTGGGATCTTCTAGGAAGGGAATAAAGGTGAAAGGAATTATTTTGCCTAACTTGCTTGATATTACTAATATAGAAATATTACATAAATAGAGTTTACAACACTTTCCTAACTCTATCTCCCATAAAATACATTCATTATGGACATACTTTTTATAAAACTCTTTAAATTGGAGGTAATTGCAATTGTAAAAAAAAGTCAAGGCTAAATCAAATGGAATTACTGTGTGAGTACATGTTGATCATTGAAATTGCAAGAAGCATGGACACTCACAAGACGATTTAGCATCAAAAACAAGAAACTATGACAACCATCTTTATAACATCAGATCAATTTTGAGAGCAAGTTCACATACCACTTTCATATATGGTAACTGGAAGATCCTTCTGAGAATGGTTTATCACAGGATTTAGAAGAACATAAACTGGACTCTCATTGATATCCATCAACTGCTTAAAAAAAATCATAAGAAATAAAATTAGAAAGATAGGGCAATTACTATATCCTCATTAAGATCATTAGAAATGTGTAACATATAACAGAAGCAACATAAGACTAAAACAAGAAAAACATGCATCTTGCAAGCACAAAATCATAATAGAGAGAGGCTATCACAATTTCAAGTATCCAAGAATTCTGTTGTGAAAATTTTAATTTCAGATAGATTATAAATTCGTTAAAATTTATTGAGGCATTAGGCTTTCTGAAATCATTTATATGTAAAGGTGCAATAGAATCCTGCAAATGCCTAATAGACCCAGTTTCACATCAATCTTTTTTCATAATTTACATTTAGGAATGGACAAAACGCTTGTAAACCAAAAATAACAGAATATGTCATAGAATAAGATGTGGCCAATTGTTTAGCAGTCTTACAAACACACTATATAACTTATGTCGTAGAGGCTATATGACTGAAAGTTGGGAAAATCAAATAGAATCAAGGTTATATAACTGAAAGTTGGGAAAAATCAAATAGAATCCATAAGGAAATGAACATAATCTAACAATCAGAATACAGAGCATGGTTTGCAAATAAAGATAGTGCTCACAGAGATTAGGAAATATGATATTTTTTTAGAAAAAAAAAAGAAGGTTAAACTGTTCATTCAACCAGGTCATTTTGATCACTGTTAAATAAAAGTTGCATTTTTCTGATCAAGAAGAATGGGCAAAGAAAATAAGTCATGTAATGTTCCTAGAATTAAATAAAAAAACAAAATAGAATCATGACATGCAATTGAGATCTATATGAGTGTCAAGCTTACAGATTTATGAATCTGCAGATCTGATTCTTGTACTTCGCTACCTGTCGAATACCAACCCAGTATATAGAAGTTCGGAAATACCTTCTTATCTGCACCAGAATCAAGCGCGAATCAGTTAAAATAACACGAAACAACAAAACCCTAGACAGCAATCAAAGAGAACCAACACCCTCAGCAATCTAGAATGCAGAAATGGAAGTGGTCAGGGAAATAGGGCATGGGAGTTTGATTACAGAGCTCTTGCTTCTTCTCGAGGAAGGAGCGGTCAAGGGAGTGGGTCAGGGGGTCGTAGAGGATCTCGAAGCTGTTGAAGATCTCAACAGTTCGACCTCTCTGGACGCCGATGACACACCCGAATACGCGGGTCGCAGCAGCAGCACCGCCGCTGCTGCCATCATAGGCGTGATGATTCTGAGCCTTGACGCGGGTGTGGTGGTCGGAGATGCTGACGATCACCAGCGGGTGGAGCTTGTAGGTCAAACCGCTTCCCGCTGACGAGGACGCCATCGCTGCGTCGCCCCTCTTTGCCGACGATGCCTCAGGAGTCGCAACAGACCACGCAATTCTCTGCCCTCCTCACTCTCTTTAATCTCTCGCTTTGTGGGGGATTACCAAATAATGTGTATCGGGTCAGGTTGAATTTTTTTTTAACCCCGTACAAATCTGGCCCGAATCTAAATTCAGGCCTGAAACTCTTAAACTCGAATCTGAATTCAACCAATCCGAATCTAATATGAACAATCCGAAAACTCAATTCAAAACGACCTTTTCTTACTGTTTTTCTTAAATTTTTCACTTTTATCCCAATACTTTATCATTATCATGCATTTTTAAAAAAAAATAATCAATTTAACCTCAAAAAATAAAATAAACCCTATATTTGGGTCAATCCGAACCCGACCCGACATAATCCGAAAATTTTCAATCTAAAAAATCTCAAATTCATTTCTATCCGGGTTAAAAATGAATATGACCTGACGATTCAATTTGAGTCGACCTGAAATAAATCATATTCAGATTAAGTATTTTTAGGTTCGGATTAGATTTGGATTGGAGGGTTTTCGGATTGAAAATTTTCATGTTGGGTTAGGTCGAGTTCGGATTCGGATTCGGGTTAATCTAAATATAGAGTTTATTCGATTTTTTATGATTAAATCGAATTTTATTTTTAAAATTAAGATATTTTTATGTATATTAATATAATATTAATATGATAATCATATAGTATTAAAATAAAAGTAAAGAATTATAGAAAAAATAGTGAAAAAATCGTTTTGAATTGGATTTTCTGGTTGTCCATGTCAGATTTGGATTGGTCAGGTTTAGATGTTTCGTGCTTAATTCGGGTTCAGATTAGGTTAAAAAAATTAATCCTACCCAATCCGATCTTATTCATCTAAATTGATACCGTTAAATTCTCTACTAGACAAATGACACGGCTGCCCTCGTTAAATTCTGAACTGATCGATTAATTATATGAAGTTCATAGTATAGCAGTTAAAATTTCTTAGATACGAATTTGTCTTGTTCAACAATACGTACGTTAAAATAATTTATGAAACTATAAAATTATAACTGTAAAATTTCTTATATGAAGTTATCATAGTTATAAGTATGATAATAACTATAAAAATTATAATTACTATAATGTAAATTTATATTCTTCATATAACCCACTAACTGATTGAGAATTTAGTATATGTGATAAAGAGATGATGAACAACTCTATTATTTTAGACACACTTTTTTCATTAAAAAAAAAAAGAGAGACGGACCAAAATTATTTAAATTTATCAAAATTATTTCAAATTAGTTAAAAAGTATTTCAATATTATTATTACAATTATAATTATATCTGCAATAATAATAATAATTTTTTCTCTCTTCTTTTAATTTTAAAAAAAAATATGAAAAGAAGAAGGCACAATTAACTAATTAATAGATAACATTATGTATGGGATTTGAGAAAGTTTTTTTGGTGTTTGTTTAGTATAAAAAAAATCAGATTCCGCCTTTTATTAATTAGTTGTTTGAGCAAGTTGGTTGGTTCAACGATAGTCACAAAATCAAATGAACAAAGAACAAAGAAAGATTTAACAAATGCTACCGAAAGATGGATAAAAACAAACTCTATGAAAGAGAAGAAGATTCAAATTTTGCGAAGCACTATTCAAATTTTTGAGGTTTGCACTTCCTTAAAATATTGCGATGATAGTTTTCTGATGAACTTGGCGGGTACCCAATTGGCGGAGCATCTATTGCCATTTTTACTAGCTCAGATGAACTAGGTAGGTACCCAATTTCCAAAGATGGTCCATTTTCTAAAGTAGCTCGAGGAAAAATTAGCATCGGTAGATTAGTTCTCGAGAATAATTAACTGGCGGTGTGTTTCTGAGGATGCTTAAGTTCGTGGCGATCTTTTTGTCACAATTGAAATGTGCCAAACTCGTTGCTGCGAAGAGAGAGAGAGAATAGGGAAAGATGTGATTTTTTCTGGGAACAGTGGAATTATTATGCTGTTTTTGGTATTCTTTGGGTCTCTCTACATGGAGAGAGAAAAGAAAGAAGGGAAAGGGGCGAAGATTTAGGGCAATGGTGGGGCTGCGGCTCGTCGTGTCTCTTCCGATCCGTTCTCAGAACCCTAGCTTTTCGCCATACATCTTCCTGTCAAGGTATGGATCCTCGATCTGATCCCTCTTTGTCAATGATTCTCGGGATCGATTTGCCTTTCTGGTAATCCATTCTCGGGCGTGCTACCGCAAGAAAACTTCAACCGTGCCTTCTTGTTCCGGTTTCTGTTCATTTCCTGCTTGCTTTCGCATCCATGATTTCGTGTAGAACGATGATCTGAGATTTTTGGTCACCAGATTCTCTACAATTAGATTTTGTTATTAGCTTTTCTTGAGGCGTATTTATCTCGATTCGTGATCTTCCATGTGACAAGCATGACCCTTTTTTGTATCCAATTCTTGTTCTTCCCTGTGAACATAAATTATCTTCACCTAACTCGTTTCTCCAGCAACCTGAAAAGATGCCAAAAAAAAAAAAACTCTAAAATCGTATGTAAATATGAAAACTAACTTGTGCTGGTTGTATTTTGTTGTCTGGCTATATTTTGTTCAAATAATTATATATCTAGATATCCACAATGAATGTTTAGGTACAGTTTGAAGGAATAGAATCCTAATTTCTTGTCATTGTCTCCAATACTATAATGCGAGAAGATGTGTTTGTTTTGTGGTCGAGAAATGTAAACATTGTTACAGTTACAAAGACTATGATTCATAAACTTTCTCAGTTTTGGTTAACTTTGAATGTATGGAACTCAAGTTCATGTTCATCAATGCGGATCAAATCGGTACATCTATAAGCAACTAGGAACAGATTTATTATCAAGATTATACTGATTAATGCGATGATCTATCACCTTCTTAAATTGCTTGTTGTCTGATTTTAGTTAGAACTTGTTTGTTTGTTGTTTGTTCTAAAGCTCATCTTTTGCAATAGCTTTATCTTGTAAAAGGGCATCTAACATGACTTTTCTCTCATCAACAAAAATATAAGTGTTTATTCAGGATCAGAAAGAAACAAATATAATTTTGTTAGCATATTCATAAAATGACATTTTGAACTATTAATTGTGTGTGCATATTTATACAAAAAGGTATCCGTGAATCCGGAATGTTTCTGATGCAACTTCTTTGTGCATGTTATCTTATTTAGGCAATTTCCTTATTTTAATTTGCTAACTTTCAGGTATCTTGCTTAAGTTTAAGCTAGGGTTGGAATTTCAGTCTATCACATGATGGACTAATATTCCATTAGTCCCCTTGAAAGCAGTGGGACAATGGCCATTGTGTCGCATGATCATTTGATATTATGACTGCCCCCATAGACAAGAATGGGCTATGGTCATCCTCACGGAGGAAGCTCAATAAACTTTTCACAAAATGAGGGTTTGCAGGAGGAAAAGTTGCTACTGGAGATGATTCCTGATGCTGATTCCGATGACTCTGAACTTGCTGAAGTTGGCTGTGAGCATATTATGATTGGAGTTCAAACATGCAGTGTTCCATACGAGCTTTATGATCTTCCTGATTTAAAAGAAGTACTCTCTTTGGAAACATGGAATCACCATTTAAATGAAGATGAAAGGTTTTTTTTGGCAACTTTTCTTCCGGACATGGACCAAGAGACGTTTTGTCTTACAGTAAAAGAATTGCTTAGGGGCGATGAAATGTTCTTTGGAAGCCCACTCAAGAAGTTCCAAACAGGAATGAAGGGAGGACTTTATTATCCACGAGTTACCTATTTAAGAGAACGCCTAGTTTTCTTACAGAAGAATGAATATTACCATTGCATGAGATCATATCATGAGAACATGCTCCAAGCATTTGCAGATATGAAGAAGTTATGGGATAGAGGTCGGCGAAACCTCACAGTTGAAGAAAGAATTCAAATTTGGAACAACAGGAGGGAGAACCAACCTAGGCTCTTGGTTGATCTAAATGCATTTCCAGATGAAGATTCATTAAGCAAGTGCGATAAAATTGTTGAAAATCAACCATTGTCAAAGAAGTCCCACTGTGTAAATGAAGGTCATGATTCAACAATTATTTTGAACGGCTTAGTTCCTAATGCTAACAGAAAAGGAAAGGGTGTGCTGAAGTTAAAGACAATCCGGACAAACTCAGTGCAAAGTCCGATCATGCAACCATTGCCAGACAAGCTGGAGCAGTCTTCCCAGAGGGTGCCGAAAGGCGTTCTGAAAATAAAGCCTAAATTTGATCATCATAAGCAGGAAACTTCAAGAGTAAAACTGGAACAAATATCTGCATGGGATAGTCGTGCACCCAATTTCTCACCTCCACAATTTACTTTGAAGAAGGATGAAGTTGATATTAGTAAGAAGTCACCCATTTTGTGTCAAATAAATAGAGATGGAAGCACTTTTAGAAGCCCAGAGGTCATACATGGTGGCAAAGGACAGGAACTTCCATATGCTGATGCTAAGATTTCTGAGATCTTTGAAAATAAATCAAAAATGAGAAACTATGTGAGGCAAGAGGCTCCAGAGACAGGTAGAAAACAGCATCCATTACGAATTGATCGTAATTTGAACAATCATGCTGTAGATGTCGGTCGCATTGGGGACTGGCAAAACTTGACAAGAAAGAACTGGAGCTTATTTAAGACTCAACAAAATATATCAGCTGAGCAAAATTCTGCAGATCCAAATAAATGGGGTCTCCAGCTTGAACCAGAAATTCACAAAGAAAAAATGCTAACTACAACAGCAACTGGAGAAGGTTTATGGATCTCAGGTAATTGTAGTGACAAACATGTGGTTTGGAAGAACCCTTCTGAACATTTGGCGAACGGAATTAAATTTGACACAGCTAATATAGCCGGATCAGGAATTGAAAAATGCCCCATGTTTCCGATTACATACAAGAGAAAGAAACCATACAGAAAGGCCAACCAAATGGACACTCCCAAGCAGCAACCTGTTCCAGTTAGCTTGGATTCAGGTGCTCCAAGTGGAGCCGTGAAACCAAAACAAATGGCTATTAAGATTAAGTTCCGAGGCTTGACAGGTCAGATTGGTTGATGCTAACAACTACCATGCCTTTTGATTGGCATTAGCCAGTGTAAATGTAGTGAATGAGAACCATTATCCATTGTCTCCAAATGAAGGCCATTAATTAAAGGTCATGCGCTGCTTGTTAGGCTTCTATTGTGAAAATCAAGCAAACAAGCCAGCATGATTTTGATGGCTTTCTCAGAATTCCAAAGGAAACCGGACTTACACTTCTTTTGAGCAGAACTGATCTGATCTGGGACGCAAGGATTCGGTCTGTGATCGCCAACTATGATGTTCTCGTAGTCATATGCTTTTGCTTTCTTCTACATGTTTCACCCCTTACTCTCGGGTTATATCAAATGTATATTGTGCCTGCATCCTGATTTAGACGAAGCACTGAAATCTCCTCACACTACTCACTAGTTTGACAAGTTTCACTTGTAACTCATTGTATGTTAATATGAGTAATCTTCATTCCAATTAGTTGCTTGCTTTCAGATGATTGGTTGCAATTGAGGAAGTTCTACAATTAGATTATGTTGTTTCAGTAATTCGTGGCCATTTTTTTATTTCCTGTGTAAATTTGGCCGATCCATCGAAGTCGAATTCATAATTCAAGCTTGTTTAGTTAATAGGATTTGGGCACAACTTATAAGTTGCAGGCTTAGGAATATTGGAAGAAAGTTAAAAAAAAAAAAAAAGAAAACTAAACGACAGATGTAATAGATAATTTCTTTTAGATAATTAAATATTTTTTATTAATAATATTTTTTAGAAAAAATAAAGTTGTTTAAAAAGGATCGAGAGACATTTTTCATATTCATGCAAAGAGCTCTTCCCCTGATCAAATAAACTTCTTTATGTCCTTTAATTTTTTCCCCTTTATTCATGTAGAGCTCTTCGCCTTATCAATAAACTCCTTTATATGATGTCAACATATACGGTCCTATAATTATTCAATAAACTACAAATGAAGAAATGAACCTAATTAGATTATAAAGATATATTTTAAGTAAATAAATGGTCATGGACCTTACAACTACTTCACATTTTACATAAGTCAGGAGCCAAGGACTGAAGGATCACTAAAGTTCCGTGGCCGATGAAAAATTTCCATAGTCACACCAGTAATCTCAAGATTAGTCGGTGTAAGGTAAATACCTGTCAACTAAAAAAACAGCTGAACTACTGAAGTCATTCCCAATGCTTTTGAGATTTTATCAGAATAACTAAGCTATGATAGCTGCTTTTGGAACTCAAAAAGGGTACATATTACAGACGAAGCATCATGCAGATTCTACAAAATGTTGAAGTGTATACAAAAGAGACATTGCCAGCTGGCCAATTTTGGGAGAGTACCTGTTTAAGAAGAACAAAAAAAAAATATATTTGGTTAGAAACATGAACTAAGCCTTCCAAATAGCTTGTAAAGAGAGATCAAAGAGCTCATCAGTGAACTACAATAAGCATGGCAAAAAAATATGTTACGTGATGATGTAAAGATGAGAAGGAAAAATTGCGATGGCCACATAATCCTTTTTATCCATAAAAGCTATTAGTCTAAAATATAATGATGTGCGTAGCAGTTATTTGTCAAAGTTCCCCAGTACCAGTGCTGAAACAGATATAAGACAAATCATTTAAAACAAGGGAGCTGAAGGAGATTGTTATTTTCCCAGCTGTTTCAACATTCTTCCATCAAGGCTTAAATAATAAGCATCAGAACTAAACAAATTCCAGAGTATTGCTTTCTGCCTGTTTTTATCAGTTCAAGCAGTTTTAGTTGTGCTTGTACTGTACAACCACTTAACTTCTAAAATAACAAGGAAAAAAAAGATGATAATAAACAGACACATATGCCAACAATATGACTGGTTTATGAGCAATTTTTTTTTACCTTTTTTCAAGGGAAAAATTTTGAGAAATGGCAAAAAATCCTTCTAGATTTTTTTTTAAGGAAGGAACACAAACACAACCTAAAGCTTCCAAGACATAGCTATATAAAGCAAAATAATTTTAAAGAAATAGATAAATGTGGCATATATCTTATAACTTTAG
>JBBMJZ010403492.1:0-13093 GCA_037833815.1 Zingiber zerumbet
ATTATGACCTATTGTGTTTGTATGTGATTTGAACCCTCGGACATGTCGGGGGTATTTTGTATGTGTATGATTGTAATTATTAAATACATCCGGAGCTATATTAGTTTATTTTATATTTTGTTCGATCTACATTACATGTACATTCCTTCGTGGAATATAGAATCGATAAATGTAATATTTATTTCTTGTTGTTGTGGCTTGCTATGCATGATGCTACATTGAGGACCGGAGGCACGGCGAAGAAGGAAGCAAGATAGACACGACAACATAAATCCTAGGGTCGGCGGCTAGGTTTTCTCCTTCTCACCTGGCTGGGGTTAGCGGCGGCTAGGGTTGGTAGCATACGGAGGACAGCGATGGATGAAGCCATAATAGTTGGAAATTTATTTTCATATTTATTGCTTTTATATGCTATGTTTGTGTGTTTGTGTGCATGTGTGATGTGCGTACATGTTAAAATTCCTCGATTTTAAATAACTAAGTGGGAGAAGAATTATTTAAATAAATTCCATGGTCTCCATTACTAGTTTGTAAGTAATGCATTCAAACTTACGCGTTGGCTTTAAGTGTCTTCCTTCACATCAGATGAGGAAGATATTTATTTTTATTTGTAGGGCTATTCAACCGCCTTTAGTCGGCCACTAGGGGACCAACACCTATGATTTAATATGATAATACTCTATGTCTTAACCATCATACTATCCTAGGAAGAAAAAAATAAATAAATTCTACCTCTAATACAACTCAATAAGGTGAACAAGAAAATTGTCCTTAAATAAAAGGCGGAATGGTCAAATTTAGTTTGAGAGAATCCAAATGCAATTATTTACTAATCTTAATTAACTGTCCACTGTTTTTTACATAAAAAATAATTTTAAACCTTATTGTTAGTATATATTTTTTATTTTTATATAAAAAATATAAATTGTTATAATTTTCTTTCATAATATTTTAATTAAAATTAAATATAATATCTATTTTTATTAATTTAATATCTCATATAAAAATTAAATTAATTTTTTAAGAGGGAGGATCTATTAGTGGATGATAATTGAAAATGCATCGTCTACCTTGCGTCGGCCCAGGCTGGCCCGGATCAGCCGAGCCAACCTTTGCCTGGTCTAACCCACACTTCAGGCTAAGCCCAATATAGCACAGTCTATTTTTTTTTTAAAAGATGATATCATACTTTGATACAATCTAAACTGGGCCGGGTCACGAGTGGCTCAGCCCGATCTAATTCGAATGTAATTACTCCAATTTCCCCTGGTTTTGTGGTTGTTACATGGGTCGCTTCTCCTTCGTAACGCGGCCTGTGGGTTGTGGGTCGTCGGATTCCAAGGAAAGGACTCGTGTTCTGTGTGGCGACACGAATCTTTCACCAAATTGGATCGAAGGCACCAAGCACATGAGCTCGCCCATGGGTCTCTCTTCCCTGCTCCCTTCCCAGCCTCCTCCAGCTACTCTGCTTTGTTCCTCGATCCACTCTCGCCGCTCCTTCATCTGGCTCCCTTCTCCATGGCTGAGCTCGAGGTCTCTAACTTCACAGCATCCCTTACCGTCCGTATTACTTCCACGCCGTGGGCCTTCCGTTCGCAAGCCCACGGTGCGCACCGCCGTGGTTGCACTCGCCTCCGCCGGAGACTCCGCGGCTAAGGCTCTCCGGAAGATCCTTGAGACTCCCGGAATCCACCAGGGCCCAGCTTGCTTCGATGCCCTCAGCGCTCGGCTCGTGGAGAGAGCGGGTTTCCAATTTTGTTTCATGAGCGGTATGTGTCTCATCCCGCTCTTCGTTGGTCGCTTTCCAGTTCGAAGCTTATTGTGCGGAAATGAAAGATTGCTGGATATTGCTGACTGTTCAACTTCTCTGCTTTGGTGTGTTAGAATCATTGTTGCCGTTCTAGATTGCTGAACCTATATCGTTTATAAAACATGTTATCTTGGATGAAGCACTTCAAAGTGTTAAACTTCGCATTCTGCTAGCTCAAGTGGTAATTGGTATACACCTTTAAAATTCAAGATTACTGCTTTAACTCAACCAATGAGATTTTACAAGCTTATCCAGCCTGCTTGCCAGTCAACAAACAACATGAGCCTAAAAAAGGTCGGGACTCGAGTCAGTTGACAAAGTACGATTTGAGAGTTCATTCCACAGTTAAAGTCTTGCCAGTCATTCCCTATGTACATTACTCAGTACTTAAACATAACATTATTACCATAATGTTATAACTATCCAAAGAAAAGCCCAAAATTATTACCATAATCTCTTAGAACTCGTTTATTTTCAGGATTTTAACTCCTCAAGCCCACCGAGATCCTTATTGAGCTCCCAGTGCAACAACCAAATCTGAGCAACAACTCAATCTAAACCCCAAGATAAACTCTCAAGTCTAGGAGTCCATGACTCTTAAGTCTAAAAACTCAGTTGCATCAAGTCAATCGAGCTTCTAGCTCCACACAATCTAGGCCTCCAACCTTCAAGCACATGATTACTATGATTGCCGCATCAACAACTTAGGTTCATCAAGTCATCAAGCTCCATGAACTCCATGTGTAATCTTTGATTGAACGTCACAGCTACCTGCATACTCAACACACATATCAAACTAGAAAATGCACCTAACTTAAACAATATTGCCAATACATCAAAACATTGTGGTTAAGGCGAAACACAAGGAAACATTGTTTGCCCAACAGTTTTTTGTAGAATTGAATTTGCACTCTAACCTCATTACTATTAGCTGCAGTGTTTCATTGTATGCTGTGCATTTTCCAGGTTTTTCAGTTATTCATTGCAGTGTTCCATTGTGCTTGTGCATTTTCCAGGTTTTTCAGTTTCAGCTGCTCGTTTGGGGTTGCCTGATGTTGGTCTTATATCTTATGGGGAAATGGTTGATCAAGGACTGCAAATCACTCAAGCTGTATCAATTCCTGTGATTGGCGATGGAGACAATGGCTATGGGAATGCTATGAATGTTAAAAGAACAGTAAAAGGGTTTATTCAAGCTGGCTTTGCAGGAATAATCATTGAAGACCAGGTATATTTGATGAGCATAATCTTATAGTGATTAGAGACAATATATTTTTTTTCAGGAATCTCCCATTAAAAAAATGTAAATTTGTTAGTTATTTTGATGGCAGTAATAGCTTGAGGTAACTCAAACCTAAATATGTCTATGAATCGTGAAGTAGTGTCATTCAGTTAATTATATCAGATAGCTTTATATTACCAAATTATTGTTTAGTTTTGATAGTTCTCAATAGGGCTGTAAACGAGCCGAGCTGAGCTGAACGGTATGAGGCTTGAGCTCGGGCTAGGTTCGTTATCCCTAACCTTGAGCTCAACTCTAGTTCGATTCGAGCTTTAGTTCTTAAGCTCGAGCTCGGCTCGTAATAAAATTAAATACCTCGAGTTTGACTCAAAAAAAGATCGTTTAAAAATTAAATGAGCGTAGTTCGAGCCCTTTTAAGATAATTAGCTATATATATATATATATAAAATAAGATAAACGAGCCTCTTAACGAACATGTTCGCGAGCCTTTTAACGAACACATTTGCGAGTCATGTTTGCGAGCTCACAAACCAAATACTGTTAAGCTCAAACTTGGCTCGATAATCTTTTCGAGCTCGAAATCAGGCTCGAGCTCGGCTCGTTAACTTAATCGAACGAACTTTTTTTCGAGTCGAGACCCGAATAGCTTGCGAGCAGCTTGGCTCGTTTACACCCCTAGTTCTCATCTATTTTCAACTAGGTTGTTATAATCTCTGAAATCTTGTTTCTGTCATCAGTTACTTCTTTTGGATTCCAGGAAAATGAGGATTCCTATAGTTAGGTAGTTAGTGACATAATATTGTCTCACCATCTCTTGATATTTGTTATTTTTAAGGTATCACCAAAAGCCTGTGGCCATACTCATGGAAGGAAGGTAGTATCCAGAGAGGAAGCAGTTATGCGCATAAAAGCAGCTATTGATGCACGGAGAGAGAGTGGATCTGATATTGTTATAGTAGCACGAACTGATTCTCGCCAAGCTGTATCCTTTGAGGAATCACTAAGGAGGTCAAGAGCCTTTGCTGATGTTGGAGCTGATGTGTTGTTCATTGATGCATTGGCTTCTAGGGAGGAGATGAAGGCTCTGTGTGACATATCTCCTTTGCTTCCAAAAATGGTATTAAACTTTGTGCAATGTCTACAATAACATTTGAGTATGAGAAACTCATGGTCATTCATCAAGAAAAAAATGGCATGATTGTAGCATAAGCTATGTTGCATGTGCGTGTGGGTTTATTTATGAGACAACACTAAGGAATCTTTCCAGCATGTAGATTATATCTTCATCTAATTGTCCACTTGTTTGCAGAAGGTTAAAATACTTTTACCCCTTTCATGGCATGAAGACTTTATCTTAATAGGAATTAATTTTGATCATTGTGACATCGCTTGGTTTGTTTATGTTACATTTTGATGGGTTTTTCCGTGTAGCTTGTCTTTATCTTATTCCATACAGTTTCTTTTTGCTTGTGAAAATAAACATCCTGGTGCTCCATCAGCCTGAGAAGCATAGTTAAGTCTGTCTTGCCACCATAATAGAAGTGGTTACTGTATTATAACTTATTTTGTCTGTCTTTCAAATGCCTCTGATATCTTAATTACTAGCCTTGCATACAGTATTATCCTAAATCTAATGACTAGGAGTGAATCTAACCAAAATGTACTTTTAATTATGTAGTCAATAAGAGCCAACCATTGAATCCTGAATTATCTTGGAAATTCTTTCTATCAATGGAGTAGAATAACTACCTCATAGAAGCCTCCGATATTGTAGTTTTTCCAAACGTACATCTGAAAATGTCATTACTGCTGGGATAATTTATGAACATTTATTTGTTCTTGACAGTCTCCAACACATTGAGATGCAAAAGGGTAATTAATAAAGAAACATTGTCCTTACACCCTCCTGTGATTTATTGTCCCTGTTTCTATGATTTCATTTGAAAGTTAATTGGTTTTTGTAAATAAAGTTACTATATAAATACTAGGATTTTCAGGACAATCCCACACATATCTCCCCTGTTTGGTTTGCAGGATTAGTGCTGAATTTTATGCAGGAGAACCGTTGATGTAGCTTGAAGATAATGCTATAGTAATTTTCTAGTCTTTGTTAAAAGGAAAATGAATTGTTACTAGTTTCTACTTTCTAGTAATCTTGAATCTTCTTTAGGAGCACAGAAATGGTTAGATAAAATTATCTTCCTCAATTCTCAGGCCAACATGCTTGAAGGTGGGGGGAAAACTCCTATACTGAATCCTGTTGAACTTGAACAACTTGGTTTCAGAATTGTGAGCTACCCATTATCTTTGATTGGTGTATCAATTCGAGCAATGGAGGTACTTTTTTAAGATGCGAATAGTCTAATGCTCTATTCTTTCTGGTATTTCTAGACTTGCTAATAATAAGCATCTTTCTAATAACATGGCCCTTTTCATAATAAGCATCCCTTTTGTCTTATACTATTTCACAAGAACGTTACTTATGTTTGTCGCTTCTAGCATCCCTCCATAATATTCTCATGACTTAATTACTTTCTTCCTTCCCTAATCTTCATCATCCTTTCTTTTGCATTAGCAACATGAATCTACTTACATCGCTTTAATGTCAAATGGAACTATGGTCATTTAGATATCTTCTGATTGTGTTTAAGTGTTCTTTTTCCTCTTTCCTCTCTAATAATTTATTTATATGAGATTCTGGAGCCTTTTGTAAAACCAATCATGTGCCCTTAGGCTAGAAGATTATTAGAAAAGGTTAAAATAAAGAATCACTACAAATGAAGAAAATATGTTAAGATGGAAGGTCTCCCCCTATTTAATTACTTCATTCCATGATCATTATGCCTATGAATTTCTTATTTTACCAATAAAAACTCTTGTTATATTATAAGATTTGCTTCAAGCACCAATTTCACAAAGATCTAACCAAGAGTTAATAGCATCATTTATTGGTGTTAAAAAGGGCATAAAGCTAGCCTTTTGTGTTAACATGTACTCCATTAGTTGCTAGCCACGCTCCAAATAATTCTTACACAGGTGAGGATACTATCACACATATCTTGTCTAAATACTATTTCTCTCTCCTTTTTTCATTGTCTTACCTATGTTTTTTTTTTCCTTTGAAGTTTCCTTCTCAATCAATAGAATTTTATGAACAAATAGATAAAGGTTAAGAATAGATTACCAATTTTTTCTCCTGTTTTTTTTTTTTTTCTTTTAAAATTAATTACTACAGGGTTTAGGACTAAACAAATTAAACATTTGTGTTTAACTCAATCACAGACAAGTAAAGATACCAGCAAAGAACAGTATGCTGATAAGGCATAATGAATGCTTGATCAGTTATTTTGGTTTTTACAATTTCATATTCTGGCTTCATTTTCCTTCTCATGTTGCACTTTGGGAGTGGATGCATTGTCCATTTGATAAGTGTTGCTAATTTGCCATTGTTATGGCTTCTTAATATGTGGCCGTCGCCAAAGTTCAATTATTTGCTTCTAAATTATGTCTTCATAATCATTCAGAAAAGTTTGCTCAAACATAATTAATCAATTAGAATTGTCAATTAGCCACGAAGTTGTTTTCTATTTTTCAACCCAAGCATTCAGCAGTGAATTTGCAGGATGCACTTGCTGCTATAAAAAGTGGCCGTCTACCTCCTCCTGGAAGCTTGCCATCATTCGATGAAATTAAAGATACACTAGGCTTCAACGACTACTATGAAGAAGAAAAGAGATACAGTATCAATCCTGTTCAGCCATCCTATCAAATAGGTCATCACTGAATTTCAAGTTCATATATCATCTTGTTTTTCATAAGAACACTCTTGACTGTGTTTTTTAGGTACAGAAGATTCCCCTCGAACTACCACTGGTTACCGTACAAAGCTGACAACTCAAGAAGTACCTCAGCGAAATGAAAGAACAGACAACATGAATGAACCAGTTGTTGAAGTGGTAACTCCATATGTTTATGATAATTACAGTTCAGGCTATTCAAGGAGTCGTCAGTCTGGAATATGGTCCCGTACACTTAGATTGAAGATTACTGGGAAGGATGGGCTCGAGAGGCTTGATGTCAGAATCCCGGTATTTTTTATCATTATTAATATCTAACTTCCACTACATGCAAACTGCTTGTTCCATTTCTATTTGGCAAACATGCATTAGTAAATATTTTAAGTGGATGATTCTTGCTCATTTCTGTCAAACTAGGTATTGACCTTATGAAGTTAGTGGCTTAACTGGAAGCACACATGCAGAAAATTGCACATAAACATTTTACATATCCATTTCCACTACTCAATCATTGTGTTTAATGCTTAAAAAAGTTTAGACGATATTTTACGAGAGTAAGATGCATCAAGTATATTTTATCAAATCGTCACAAAGATTATCTCTAATTGAATACTTTGTCATCTGGTTACAGGCCGGTTTCTTGGAAGGCATGGCAAGAGTGATACCAGGCACTGAAATCTCGACCACTTACATAGTAAAGTTTTCAGATAGACCAGAGGTTATTAATGAAATTTGTGTTCCATTTGGTAGGCTTGGGAGGTATTGATATCATGCAAATGTTGGAGGATGCTTCTGTTGATGGCGGCACTGAAAGAGGTAAAATATTGCTAGATTTCAACGATGCCATTGGAGACAGGATTCAAGTGTTCGTGGAATGAACGCATGTAGCATTGCAACTCAAATATCAGCAATCACTTTTCTGGTAAATTTTCACAATTGTCAGTATCGTAATCATTATACTCCCAAAATTAACAGTGGGATGCTAATTTTATAAAGTGCATCTGAAGGCTTCTATCTTCTCCTATCCTATTGTATTTACAATTGGTTCATAGGAATATTGGCATCTGAATAAAATGTCATTGATCAACAAGTTGAAATTTCTAAACACTTTTTCTCAATCTTTATCACCATGGATTCACTTGTCCGATGACATTAGTCTGTCTGTGTATCCGATGAGATTTCCTGGGCAATCGGTTGCTCTCATAATGCTTTGATGTGATCTTTGGTTTGTGTATGAAGCGTCCCCATAGAGTGCCTAAGTAGTTAAAGGGTGGTAAATTTATTACAATGGAATATGAATCAAATCCCGGTGAAAATTTTCCTACCTCCTAGCCATTTGACGGTCATTTATAAGTTAATTTTGTGATTTACCTCTCCTTACATAATTTGAACGAATTGTGAGAAACTGGGAATTGTGAGAAACTTGCAACGGATTTTGAAAGACATCTTAATCATCTATTGACTATAATTTTTTACAAAGCTGAGACAGTTCTTGCAACCTGATTCAATCTGATAGCCATCTAACGCTGGTCCCCAGTGGTCACCCTGCACATTTATTCAGACAACAAACACTCGATATAGACAAAGCTATATGAGTTGAAGTTAACACGAAAATGCAACTTCAACAATGATTACACTGATTCTGTCGTATTAGAAAATAAATTTTATTGTGTAAAGTGCAAACCAGAGATATTTATTGCTAAAGGAACTAAAAGAAAATATAACTGCAGACAAGTTTCGATGTTTCGTGTGTTCACTTCAAGATGGGCACTCGTACTTAAATTAGATTCAGTCTGATGATGATAGATTCATGTACTCGAATTAGATACAGTTTGATGATGATGATACAGGGTCAGTGAGTACCTAATGTTGGATGGATACACATGGATGGTTTGCCCCTGGTGTGGTGGTAAGAAGCAAGATGTATTTATCAAGTAATCAAGCTGTTGTGTGTGATATAGATTCAAACTGCTATAACACTATATAACGCGCCTGATCGGTTCAAAATTTAATGCATATGATGGAAGCCTAAGAGTAACTGTGTCATTTTACAAGGAGTTCGGTTGGTGGGGCGGCCTTTTGATATTTTTTTTTTTAAAAAAATGTCTCTTTAATGATTCCAAAAATTAGGGACCCATTTAGGCTTAGAGATTTAAAAAAAAAACACGTTACCTAACTCATTATCATTTTTGATATTTGTCTTTTATCAACTTCAATGCATCCCATTTATTTGCTATTTTTTTATAGATGTATTGCATTTTATGAAAAAAAAAATAACTTTAAATTTTCCTTAAGATTTTTTACAATTTTTTTTAAAAACTTTTTCCAATCAACCTGTCTGTTTTCCTTCTTGGTTGATTTGGCCCAAACCAGAAAATTATTGTTCCTGATGCTTTGCCTGTTCACTTTAGTTTGAGTCTTTGAGACTCACTGATATCCTGTTCAAATTTTTCCTCAAGTATATAATTGCTTCAAACTAACTGATACAGTAGGGGTCCAATCTGTCAAGCAAAAGCTGTGCATTTATTCCAAAGCCAATCAGGATCACTGGGCTCAAGTACGCACACCACCCTCTTTTTTTCGATCCCATTCCAGTCCCTAATAAAATTAAAGAAGGGAAAAAAGAAAGAACAACAAGAAAAGGGGGGGAGGGGGCTTATATATACATTATTATCTTAACCCCCATCCCCATGAATCAACCCTGGTGACTTAAACAGCAGGATAAGCCCAAGTCATGGCATGAACAATATTTTTAGCTTTAATCCATGCACCTCCTGCCCGCTTTATTGTGCTTTCGATGACCTACCTACCTTGATAAATTAATGGCTATATTTGCTGGCCCCTTCTTTGTTTAAGTCCTTGTACAGATCTAAGCAACAACAACAAGGAACCTTAAACTGGAAGACTTTGGGGGTTTTGCGAATCACGCGAGGTGGTATAAAGTGAAGGCCAAAACAATTAAAACTTTGATATCTTACTCTCCTTTGAACTCAGATCATGGAATGCACATGGACTGCTCTTATTTGGGGCAACTAAGAGTGCATGATGTCATCAGAATCTTTGGTCATTTTTTATTTATTATTATTATTTTTTGTAATTATCCAAGCCTCAAATACATAAATATTCCTCATCTTTATAGCAACTTAATTTTATTGTTCTAGTTTAAAAGATTTTAGTAGTAGAATTCATGTTTGAGAAGCCTTTTTTTTCAAAAAAAAAAAAAAAAAAAAGGGGAAAGAAAGAACATTGAGTTAAATGAGGATAATATAATGTTTTTGTGAGGTGGAATGTTTAGGTGTACGAAGGTGACTTGACCAAGCAAACAAAATCTAAGACTTCTCTATGGGACAACTGTGCATGCATCAAGCTCATGTGTTCTTTCTTTAGTATGTGGACCCTCTGCTATATATAATCACATAAATGTAGATTCTCTCTAACCAATACATACTATCTCCCAGATTTCCTCAATCCCATATCCAATCTTTTTCCCTTCTCTGGTTGGAATTTCCCGTTTCCAAGGTATGTTTGATAAAAGAGAAATCAGACTTCATCTTCTTTTTTTTTTTTCCTTCTGTTTCCTTGAATTTTTGCTGTTGTTTCTTGCTGATGTCTTTTCTCTTTTATCCTGTAGCTTGCTAAGATTATGAAGAATCTGACATGAAATCTCACCTTTCTTTCAGTGATTTTTTTTCTTTCTTTTTTTTTTTTCAGTTTCTGATTTCGCTTGCTTATGCTAATAAACCAACACAACAAGGACTTCAGCTTTCCTGTTTGCTATCTTGATCTTAAAATTTTAAATCTTCATGGCCTTCCTTTTTGCAGTACGTTTTTTGTTCTCTTTTCATAACCTTTCTCTGTGTTGTTTTCATATCTGTTTTTTTTTAATTTATTTCTGAAATGGACCAGCTTTACATTTCCAGTCAATCATATGAAGATTTTGTTCTCCTCATGTCCCATCTCTCTCAATATTAACAGGGCATCATGAATTTCTAGTGTTCGATAGGACCAGCACAAAATGGATGGAAGGGACGCATTCTCACTTCTTGAAAATGGAAAACAAGTGGATAATAGAGTGATGCAGAGCTTCCAGAGGAGCTTTGTGCAAGTGCAAAGCCTCTTGGACCAGAACAGGTTGCTCATCAATGAGATCAACCAAAACCATGAGTCAAAGATCCCCGAAAACCTCGGCCGTAATGTTGGATTGATCAGGGAGCTCAACAACAACATCCGCCGCGTGGTCGACGTTTACTCTGAACTCTCCCTCTCCTTCTCCAGTCCAATGGAGGTTTCCCCTGAAGGCAAGCTTGGCCCCAAGAGACTTAGGCCTGGTTAACAATCAGCAAGCTGTTTAATCATATCATGTGATGCGGAAATCCTCTAATTATTGTTATTGTTTCTTCGAAGTGAACAAGTTTAAATCTTGCTCATGTGATGTGAATCAGTGTCCTACTATTACTGAAGGGGGAAAAAACAACTTTGGCTATTGTTTTTTTCCTTCTGCTTTTTTTACTACACACTTGCATGCAATCAAGACATGAGATGAGGAATCTTAGTTTAGAGTAGATGAGGAACCACAACTTCTGTTCTAGTTTATGGCGACTCTTTTGTTGTTTAGTTTAAGGGAAAAGTAAGAGGAGGTATCAGGAATAAAGCAGCAGAAGGCTACTGGGGCAGACAGATCTAAGCAAAGTGGTGTCACAGAAGAAGACAAACAACATAAAGCTTCCTTTGGATGGTGGAAGGTGCAGCAGACCTTATCATCTCTATCTGGATTTATTTATTTATTAATTTTTGTTTTCTAGTACTGTGTGAAGGAACTAACTCGAGGAGACTGATTTCTGACTTCCATTGGTAGCTCTTTCAATGCTGATTGCTTTGCTATCTTTTCCAACCACTTTTCTACTTCAGAATCCATGGAAATGAATGAATATCAATTAACTCAAATCTAAATTTGATTTTCGTTCCCTTCTTGTGTTATAATTGAAAATTAATGCTTATATACATATATTTTACTATGATGGATTATGATTTAAACATAGTATCTAGGGTCTTGATGAGGATGCCAACTCGTGGAACATCTCAATTTAGTGAGGATCATTTGATTTAAACATTTTGAAACAATGGTTAATCATATCGAATTAGCAAGTCTCCTTTTGGATTGGGGAAAGGGATAATTATTCTAGGTCCAATTCCTAAATCTAACCTGACTTCGACCCATTGAACACCTCCAAGAACCTAAAATTCCATGAGATTCCACTTCTTCTTTTTTTTTCTTTAATAATCATCTTTAAAGGGAATCTTTGAGTTCCTTCAGAAGCAAAAAGGCATTTTCCCTATTCAGCTCCGCATAGCTACAGAAAAAATCAGCTAAACCACCAGAAATAAAGTTGGCAGTGCAAGAATCTCTTTATCTATATTTATGCATTGAGCTTTTCATCAACAAGGTTAAGTAGATGGGGCATTGTAAGAATCACACTATCGTTAGCTTCCTGTCAATTTGATGCACCATCCGTATCATGAAGTTACGTCTTGATGGAATCATGTCAATCGCACTAGCTCGCTCATTGAGACATGAAGTAGACAAAATCAATTTCTTTATTCCTCTCTTTTTCTTAAGCAGGAGAATTCCTGAATATTTTTTTATGTTTGATATAGTTTTAAACACTTGTACAAGGAGCTTAATGATTATGCACCAGCAAAGACATGATAAACTCTAGTATTGTGTACGATCAAGCGCACTGCTGCAGCTGCTGTAACAATCGACAGCAAGGAAAGCAAAATGATGTTGCTCCAATGCCATGCCTTCTCTTCTATTTTAGCAGATTTTGAATGGAAACAAAGCAGTGGCAAATGTGTTTAGCCCAACAATTAATGCTCGCAGACAGAATCACAGTTGGAGGTTAGTTCTGGAGAACATCCCTTCGTCTATTTTTTGAAACTTGGTGTCAACAGCCTCATGAATTGGTGCACAGAACATCTGAAATTGCGAACAGGAAGTGATGCTGGACCAATCTAATATGACCTCTGATCCTGTCTGAAAACTGTAGAGATGACGTACTAGGTACGGTGGATTGACGATTGATTGGTGGAAGGGGACGAACCAACAAAATGTAAGCGCCCAAAAACCAGGGGGAGGGCGAAGGCCCTTCGATGTTCAAGTCAGGACAAATCCAGATAGGTGGATGAACAACAGTAAAAACGTGTGTGCGAGAGTAAAGTTGCAAATGTCCAGAGAACGTAGCT
>JBBMJZ010403559.1:0-13085 GCA_037833815.1 Zingiber zerumbet
TTTAGAGCTCTTGTGAAAACTCAACATTCTAGTGTCATAAAGTGTTTTCGTTGTGATTTGGGGGGTGAATACACTTCGAATCATTTTTCACATTTACTTGCTTCTGATAGTATTATTCATTAAACTTTGTGCACAGATACTCCTGAACATAATGTTATGACTGAACGGAAACATAGACATCTTGTTGAAACAACCTATTTATTTTTATTGTCTGCCAGTGTTCCTAGTGCCTTTTGGGGGAAAACAATCCTTAACGCTGCTCACATGATTAATAGAATTCCAATATCATATTATTCAGGCTTGTCATCTTTTGAAAAATTGCATAGGCATGCTCCTTTCAATTCCTCTGTATGTTTTTGGTTGTACTTGCTTCGTCCTTCGTCCACATGTCGAGCTTAATAAATTAGTCTCTCGATCCGCTCTTTATGTCCTTTGGATTATAGTGTTACTAAAAAAAGATATCATTATTTTGATCCCGTTAGTCAAACATTGTATGTATTTCGTCATGTTGTGTTTCTTGAGCACATTCCATTTTTTTTCTATTCTAGCTGGTTCGCATAATATGACAAAGTCAAATCTGCTTTGCATTGATGCTTTTAATACTGACACTGAGGAAGCTTCATCTACAACTATTACTGGTAGCTCAACTAAATTTGATACTTTGATTACTGAGATATCCATTCCACATGCTCCTCCTTCTGCCACTACCCAACCATCTCCTAAGGTTGCGGATGATCCTTCTCTCCATCGTCATCAATCCACTCATATTCGCAAGTCTACTAAACTACTAGATTTTAGTAGATTTTGCTTATTTTTGTTATTCTTGTTCTTTTACTTCATTTGTTATATCTGTTCATTGTCTTTCTGTGTTTGTATTCTATAGAGAAGTTGTTCATAACCCAGTTTGGTAGAGTACTATAGCTGAGGAACTGACTGCTTTGCATCAGACTTACCCATGAGATTTGGTAACATTGTCATCAGGAAAACACATTATTGGTTCTCGTTGGGTATATAAGATTATAATTAAATCTGATAGATCTATCAAATAATACAAAGTTCATATTGTTGTTAAAGGTTATTCTCAAGATTATGACATGAATTATAAGGAAATATTTACTCCTGTTGTAAAAATGACGACTGTTCGTACTCTGATTATTGTTACTTCTGTTTGTCGATGAAGAATATCTCAGATGGATGTCAAGAATGTATTTCTAAATGGTGATCTTCATAAAGAAGTTTATATGACATCTCCTCTTGGTATTTCACACTAACCTGGTGAAGTTTGCAGGCTTCGTAAAGTACTTTATGGTCTTAAACAAATACCTCATGTTTGGTTTGAGAAATTCTCTAGAGTGATCACTTCACTTAGTTTTCATCCTAGTAATCATGATTCAACATTATTTGTTAGATATACGAGTGCATGTCATATTCTTTTATCATTATATATGTTGTTGGTATGGTTATTACTAGTGATGATTCTGCTGAAATTGTTTCCTTAAAATCTAAGTTGGCTCGTTGTTTTGCTATAAAAGACTTGGGTATACTACACTACTTTCTAGGCATTGAGGTCATTTATTCCTCAAAAAGTTATCTTTTATCCCAGTCAAAGTATATATCTGATTTGTTTGAGCATATTCGTCTTACTGATAATAGAGTCATTGATACTCCTATTGAGACTAATGCTTGATATTCTTCATTTGATGACTCACTTTTGCTAGATTCTAGTTTGTACAGAACTATTGTTTGAAGCTTAGTTTATCTCACAGTGATTCGTCCAGATATTATATATGTTGTTCATGTGGTTAGTCAATTTATCGTTGCACCAATTACAGTTCATTGGGCTGTTGCGCTTTGTATTCTCAAGTATCTTTGGGACACTCAATTTCAAAGCCTTTTATTTCCTTCTACTTCATCTCTGGAGTTACATGCATACTATGATACTGATTGGGCTAGTGATCCTATAAATCACAAATCTACCACTGACTTTTGCATTTTTCTTAGTGATTCCCTCAATTCTTGGAAGAGTAAGAAATAAGATGTTATTTCTAGATCTTTCACGGAAGTTGAATATCATGTCATACCGTTAACTACTTGTGAGATAGTTTGATTCAATTGGTTGCTTGCGGATATGGATATCTCTTTTTATCAACCTATTTCGTTATATTATGGTAATAAGAGTGTTATTCAAATTACGCGCAATTTAGTTTTTCATAAGCAGATGAAATATATTAAAATTGATTGTCATATTACTCGTCATCATCTTCAAATTGACACCATCACATTGTCTTTTATTCTTTCAAATCTACAGATTACTGATATATTTATCAAAATACATTCTGCTTCACGCTTTTATTTTTTGTCTGACAAACTTTAATGCTTTTAACTGTAGCTTCGTGAATTTGAGGGGATGTTAGATTATATATATTTATTTGATTATAGTTTTTAGTACAATTTGATAATTTTCCCTTTTCTATTTAAGATTTAAAATTTTTTACCTTAGCTCCATAAGGATTTATACTTTATATTTCTAAAATTAATTTTTTAAGGTTAATAATATGACTAGCTTTTTTTCTCTTTGTAATACAAATACAATGATATACTCCAAATCGCATGGGACAATTCCCCGTAGTTAATGTTATCACCTTTGTCGCCGAAATGATATTGTGTTTAAACTTTTATGTAACATTTATTTGAAAAAAAAACATGGGACTTTAATTTGCTAAGAATCAAAGATTATTTACAGATTTATATAAGTTGTCTAGAAGGAAGATATTATCATTACTATCAAAGTTCTTTATGAATTTTAATTCTCAAATTTAAAGTATACATGAAAAAACAATTCATCTTAGTTTATAGGAAAACACACTTAAATTGACAATTATACATAAATACAGGTGGGGTGGAAGAAGACTGTTGACCATTTTTTTTTTAAAAAAAATTAGAATTGTCACAATTCTCTATATTTTTCTTTATTCTTAGACGCTAGTGGCCTGTTCTTGACTTCAAAGTTCAAACCTTCTTTTTTCCAATCAAGATCAGTTGCAACTGGAGAAAGAATTCACAAATATACAACTCCCCAAGTAACTGAGACCTCAAAGTCATCAGTCTTGCAATTACAAAGAGCACATCCACACAGAGCCACAGAAGTTTGAATGCACGTGAAAATATGTATAAACTAATTGTAGAACCTTCATCTCCCACATGACTTTGGTGTTCTTCCTCATTACAAGATCAAGTCAAACAAAGAAAAATACAGAGATTTTTGTCAACAGCGTAGAGCATTCTCTACCTCTGGCCAAAGTCACAATACATCAATAAAGTAAACTAAAAGGAGAAGAAAGGCATTGCTTTCGAGTTAAAATATTTTCTGAATTATAATACACAATCACTTTCAGAGGTTTGAATCCATATAAAGAAGGCTTAGTAGTGTCCCTGATGCATCAAATGAAAAATAATCTGACAGACTGAGAAACTTAAATTTTTGATATTTAGTGCCTTCAAGAAGAGCTGCTTAATTAGATTGCAAGCCACTTAATTAATCTAAGTTTATATATTTATATTCTAGTCAAGTCTAATTATGATAACTCCATAAATTTCTCAGGTAGAAGGTACATCACATGAATTTTGAGGCAACAAACTGTTGTAGATTTTGGAGAAATCAGCTCTTAAACATCTGCTAGTTGCTAAATTGGAGAGATGAGATAATTGGGATGGGTTGTTACTACCAAAGTAGCTTGAAGAAAATGATGCCTCCATCACCAAACTGTCATAGAAGCTCACTGACGAGTTCCTGCAAAAGATCGGCATTTAGCATCTCCTCAATATCTATAGCGATCACATCGACATCATATCTCCAGCTCAACCATGCTGTCTCAAGGATCTTCTTTTCCTGACTGCATTGTAGCTCTTTCCTTTGCTTCACCACCATTTGCCACACAGCTTCAACAAGACTTTCACTGTCATATGTTGGTAGACGTAGCTTTGATATAGTGATCCCAGGGTGGACATCCAAGTATGAGGTAACTAAATCTGCTAGACTGTCATTTACAAGATCGAATAACAATCTTCGCTCTGATCTTGACCATGAAGAAATTCCACCATACTTCTTCTCGAGATCAACAAAAAGACTTTGGTCTAGAGCAAACCCGAACAAGCAGTGCTCTTTTAAGAGCTTCTTGTCGTGAATACTTTTGGTTCCTGACTCCAAAAGTATGTCAAGTAGGTATGTGAAGTCTCTATCATCAATATCTCTGAATCTTGCTTCATGTAGATCTACTAAAGGTAGAAGCACACAATCATCTTCTTTGCAATATTCATCGCTTAGCAAGAGAACCTGACTCTCCTCTGTACATATAGCGGCCGAATCCATTTTTAGATGCTCAAGTTGCATTTGTAGCTCTGCAATTTAGCCAAAGTAAGCATAAACAATATAAAAAATTTAGGAGGAGAAAATCAATGGCAGTTCTGGTGGCTTGCCTTTAAGATCTGCACTCAATCTTCCAAAGCAACCTGAGCTATCATCTTCATACGGAGTCTCTAGAACAGAGACTGGACTAGGCTGTTCAAGGTCATTGAAGCTTAGAGTTTGTAATTTGGCAATATGGTCACTTGATTTTTCCTGGAGGGATGAATTTGCATTTTAGAAATTGATAGTCTTACATATGCTATAATAGCATAAATGTATGGAACTGATTCATGCATGAAACAACAAACAATAAATCTTTTTCTTGAATTAATTGAATATATAAGTGATGGTATATTAGACAATGATAAGATGATGAACCCAAAAGAATACAAAAGGAGAGAGTTGTTTGGTCGTGTCAGTCTATAACACCCCACAAGTGTCAACTGATGGTTGTGCCAGTGGCAAGATACATGATATTACTCCCCATACGTCTATATATATATAAAATACATGCTTGCTACAAGTCTATTTGATAACGTGAAAGGACTAGATCTTCAATCGCTATAGAATTATAATGTTTCTTAGCAATCATATCTACTAAAGAAAACTTTACTAAAGAACTAAAACAGCAGAAGAGCACCTGAAATACTATATCCTTATGATAACCATATCCGTTGTCTGGTGGAACATGAAATGCAGACTTCATCGCTTGCTCTTCCCAAGTGGTCAAAACTTTAGTTGCAGTGTTTAACTCAGTCTTGGTGATAAGATCTTCCTCACTAACTCTCTTTCTAAGTCCCTCTGAGTTAATATGAATCTCCCGTTCAGGTACCATATTTTTCACTGGGACATAGTCAGCTAGTTGATAAGTATAGTTTTGGTGCTCAAATTGCTTAGCTGACAGTAAGCCTGAAGAAACATAGGATTTGACATCTGCTACATCTTTGATTATAGTGGTGCTACCACCAACTCTTTTTCTGTCCCCAAATTTCGCACTAACTGAAGCTGGATGTGAATTGGGACTTGAAGAAAATCTGGAGAACCCATCTCTTGGGGCATCCTCGCAGCTAGTACCAAACTGACAACTCCAACTATCAAGAATTTCATCTCTAGATAAGTATTCCGTTGATATGTTTTTTCTATTTAAAAAATCCACAGTAAATTTTCCAGTCTCTTCCTCAGATAGTTCAAGAGTTTCACCAGGTGTGCTTGAGCATCGAGAAATAAGTCCCGTGTTCTGAATCTGATGAGTCACATTCTGTCTCTCAAAATAGTGGTGGTTCAGATCCTCCATGCTCACACGAGATTTAGCTGAATACATCGACGATGGGATGAATCTATTACCCCACTCCCCAAAGGGGTCAGGGGACTGAGGAACTGAATCTGAGTGGGTGAGCTTTCCTATGCCTGGCATCATTATTGAGTACCTGTCTCCAGTGTACACAGTGGCTCGAGGGCTAAAATTTAATTTGCTAAGTCTATTCCTGTCGTGCCTCATCTTTGGTGTGATCTTTCTGTAGTTTTCTTCTGAATGATTTACTTTGTGATCCATGCCATCCTTTTCATGGGGAAAAATATCTATATGTTTCTGATCATGAAACTCCTGAGTTCTCAATGCTGCAAGTTTTCTGTCTTTCTTGGAATTAAACCAAAGGTCACTATGGGTTAAAAAACTAGCCTCTGCAACCTTTTGTGCTTTCTCAAGGGTTGGTTTCAAGATAACAATATCAGCAGGACGAACAGCAGTTCGGGATCGGGATCTGCCCCTCTGCAGTGCCAATAAATTATATGGAACAGAGCCTGTGTCTTCCTCGACATGGCATTTTCTAAGTCTTGCTGCATGTGTCTTAGAAGAGCCTGTGATTTCTTGATGCATATGAGCAAGCCTATCATTACTTTTTCTTGTTTTGGACGACCTACACTGAACTTTATCCCTCCCATTCTCGGTCCTACATTCAGATGGTTTTAATATTGCGATCTTACTTCGATGAGATGAGGGTGCATGTTTCAGATCTTGAAGATGCTTTGCAAATAAAGAGTTGGAATCTTGGAGAAGTTCCCAAAAAAGATCCTTGCTTGAATCTGAAATTCCAAATGTACCACTGAATTCTTTATATTTGTGAAACAATTCAATAGGTGATTGCCCACTTACATCCATAAAGTCCTCCCTCTCATTCCTCACATAATCTTCATATGCTCTTTGTCTATGTTTTGCCATCATATCAAAGTGACTTGCCTGCTTCCTCCTTGTGTTTGCATTGCTTATCTCAAAAACCTCTTCGAGCTCTTGACTGTCCTTATGTTTCCATTGCAAGAAGTCCTCAGCATCCACATAATTTCTGAAAAGGCCTGGGATATTTGTATTCCTCTTTTGTTTGACAAGAGAGGGGCATGAATCAAGACCCATCAACTTAGCAATTAAACTGGGTGAAGAATGCTTAGTTTCTTTCCCTTTCGACAACTCTTCCTCTATCAAATCCTTTATCAGAACTTCACTGGTTTTCTTGGGTGGGCTTTTCTTTATCCTATTATCAAACTGAAAACATAAAAGAAATAGATCATGTTAGTGCAGAGTTGTACTGAAAGACTTCGATTGAAAATAGCAATACAATGGCAAGCCATATTTTGGCAGTGCAGGAAAAATTAACTGAATGAAATTGATCATCACAACTTTGGAATATAAGAACATAAAGAGGAAATCCAACTCAAAGAATCTTCCCCTCTTAAAAACCATATGAACTTGGCAACGAGATTTATTACAAAAACATGAGAGATCACTCACAGAATGCTCTTCTGCTAAAAAACTTATGTTGCGACCAGAATCACTTGCCGTGCACGTTTCATTTAACTGTTTTCTGAAGCCATAATGACCTGAAATGAGAACATATCTTAAAATGATCATTCAAATTGCATGATACTGTAAATTTCAGGCTTGCATAGCCTGAAATAATGATGAAAAAGTAAATGTAACTATCAGAGTACAATTTCCCTATTATGAGACAATAACATTTCAGCACTCTTTACATCCAAACAAACAACATTTCTTCAAAATTTACAGAGGTTTTCCAAATTGAAAATTTGTAAGAAATTTATTGACCTTTAACACAAAAGAAGTCAAAAGGAAATTAAATCTGATATAGGAAAAATTGTCTGAAAAATATTAACAGGAGGAAAAAGTAAGACTTTTTCAGTTAGAGGGACATGAATTCACCATATTCATCACAAAGAAAATCAGCAAAGTTCCTACAAGGAGAATTGCATATTTAAATATATAGCACGGGCTCAAGAATTTCAAACCACAGTTTGTTTTTCAAGTTAGCAGGAAGCGAAGTTATATTAATATGAGCCTACTTTTAGACTTAATCAATTTATGCAATGGGGAAAGACCACCTGTGATGATGAATGTAGAATTAAGCAATATATGAAGTAAATTATCATGCTATGAAATTGGAGGCTACCTTGTCCACACTACTAATGATTTGTATTGATGAGAATAAGAATTTAAGCGAGGTCCAATATGGCATCACAATTTAGTAAAAATGAACAAGCCTTGGGTGTTGGATTTAATCTCTATTTGGCGGGCTTACAAGTTATTTGTAAGCATGCAGATTTGTGTCATTAAGAAAATCAAACCTGTTAGGTGATCTAACTAATATGGAGGATTTGAGTTATTGGATGTGGAGGTTTATATATGTAGAAACTGCTAACTAAACTGTTATCATTAATGGGTTGATAATGGATTTGGTCATATATATAGGGCATGGTCCTCGTTGGATTAGGTATTCTGACATATCCCTTCGCTCCCCATCACTGAAGAGATTGCTAAGATCTCCTTTCTCATCCATTTTCTTGGCTGTACAACTATAGATATTAAGAAAGCTACCATAATCAGACAGAAATTAGAGTAAATTTAGTTGCTGGGACATACAAATATGACGATTTAACAAATGTGAGAGATGATTCTAAACTTTACGCATCCTTAATATCTTTGCAGTTGAGAAATTTTTTCTTCCTTTCTGATAACATTAATTAATATCCTATTGGAATCAGATCTTGCTAGAGTTGAAACAGGTAAACGTAATATCGAATTCAAGGGGCAAAGAGTAAATATAATAAAGATCTAAAAAATTCATAGTGACATATGAGATGACGGGGATTGAGAAAATGACCTTCAAAGCTGGGAAAGCAAATACGGCATCAACCGGAAGTTCAGTGTACCAAACCAGGGTGCGAAAAAAGTGTTTTTTTTTTCAAGCAAAAAGAAATGGCAAAACATGTCGTACGAATAATGTACTCGTACTTCAAGCCGAGAATGACAATAGAACTAAAGAATCAATCCCTTCCCAAAAAATTACAGACAGCAGGAAGTAACATAACAATCGATCTAGGAAAAGAAGAACTAAATGAAACAAGAAATTCTTGCATAAGCATGGAATTTCTTCAAGGCTCTTCCTCAAGTGGCATGCCAAAAAGCAGAACACCTCGATTACAAAAGGAGACGAAAAAGAAGCTCACTTGTTTTCCATGCACAGAAGGATCCTATACAGAGAAACTCCAAAAACCTAAAGAAAGATCAAAACTTGGCGACAAATTGGAGCTCCAAAACGGAATAATTAAAAGAAGAGCACCTTCAGGTGGAGCTGGGCTCACGGAGGCCCGACGCAGGCAGAACTCCGCCGCAGCCGGTGACACCTTCCGGCAGCGCTGTCTGCTCCTCTGCTGCATTGTGCTTTTGCTCTCCTCAAGGGCTAAGCATTCCAAGTTCTCCGGCCTCGAAGGATACCTCCAAGGAGCAAGCGAAGCGGGCATCGAGAGCAGAGATTACACGGTACAAATCGAGAGAAGAGCAATAATCGCAAGAATGATTGCAATCATTGGCGAGGGCCAACGGCTCGAAGTGGCGTGCAATAAATGAGCAACCAAGCTGCGATGCAACGAAGCGAAACGAAGCATTAAGAAGAGTCCCCAATACGACATTCGACTGTTTTCAGATTTCTAAATTAATCCAATTGTATTACCCTCCTTGTAATTGGACGAAACTATGGACCCCACTTCGATACGGGAGGGCAAACGATACGGGTAAACGTAACCGGGTCCGCCAATGGGTAGAGGACGTATGGATCTCGGCGCGACCAGAATCTACGAAGAAATCTGTCTTGAGATTCGTGCGAGTGATGGATGGACAGTGATGGGCAGCGTAGCTCCTTTTGGCGCGAAGAACTGTGCCCGTTGTAGCCGTAGTGTCGACTCACTGCAAAGCCACGTACGTTGTGAAGATATTTATCGAAACTCATAATTAAAATAACAAAATGATTAAATTCTAAAAATAATTTCTAAATGATTGTTCTCTCTCTTAAATCTTAAAAAAAAACCGTAAATAAATGAGATGTGTTTCCTTTGAAGAATCGAAACTATAATACGACTCTCGTTCGCATTCTTAGTTATCAGTAAAATGGAAGAAAAAAAAAGATTCTTAAATAATCAATCAAATAAAGTCGCTTTCATTGTATATATGGATATATGTATATACACGTGCATATTAGTGTTAGTGTTCGAGAGAAAGAGTCGATATCATAGACACATAGACACGATAATGGCGAATAACCTAAGCCTAAAGGTGGAGGACAAGCAACCATTCTACTTTGCCAAACTTTGACTAGCGAAGTAGACTTTCTTGCCAAATTCATCACCCTCACACAACACTTTCACATCTTTCTTTATCTGTTTATTTTTATTATTATTATTTTACTTAGCATCATACAAAATCTGCAAGTGCTATGTCAATCTAAATATCATCATTAGCAAGTTGATTGGGGTTCAAAGATTGATCAACAAGTGTATTAAATTGACATGTGAACAAAAAGAAAAGCTAGAAATTTTAACTATGAAGTTAGACTCCACTAAAAAAGCAAAAGTTAAAAAAATCTAAACAGATAAAGGATAGTCTGATGCATCAATTTTTATGGATGTATGATGCTTATTTATTTTATATTTAATTATTATTATATATTTAATTTTATTTGATTAGTCAGTATATTTAATATAATAAATTTATTTATTTATTTAGAGGTTTTTTTTTAATAATGAATATGATTTAATTTTTTATTAAATTTAAATAAATATGATCATGTGAGGAAAGTTAGCAATGTGATATGGTAAATTAAATCAAATTGAGCGAGAAGTAAAAGTCAAAAGGAATCAGGTCAAGTTAAACTGATTTGGGTTAAAACTTATAGAGCTTAGGTCGAGTCAAACTGAGTTTAGATCAATTTAAGCTGAGTCCAGATTAGATCAAACTAAGCTCCAACCAAATCAACCTCAAAGAATATCTCAAGTTACATCAGTCTGAGTCACATCCAAATATTATCCGCCCAAATTGAGAATTAACTCGACGGTTATTGAAGCATCGATCACCTTCCATGACCTTTGAAGGCGCATTCAATGTGAGAAATCTGATCCCTAACAGCTCGCTCCTTATCTGTGACGAAGTCTGGAATTTATCCACTGGAAGGTGTCTTCCATGGAACCGAAGGTGTTTTTCATGAACAGTACGAATGTGCCTTCCAATGCTTGAAGGCGCCTCGAGCATTGTTCACCCGAGGCCTTTTGTGCTTCTTCTACCTTACACAAAATATTAGTCCAATAACCTGCAAGACAATATTAGCATAATAATAATAATAATAAGTAGTAGTAATTAGATCATGTCTCTCTGAGACCATAATCTAGTCAGGATCTCAATTTAGGTTTTCGAAATGGACCTAAATTGGATCGTCATCTACTGTCCCTTCGAACATGGACGTGTCCTCACTTAGTCACCCTCAGACTAGAAGAAGACAAAGGCAAAGATGCAGGCCCAATATGACTCTTCAAATTTTAAATGAGCATAACTTTTGACTCGGGACTCGGAATCATGATATATCTATTGTCAGACGTCCATAATTCGAAAACCTACTTTTGTTACTAGTGAAACTATAACCGTAAATTTTTTAACCCTAAATTCTACCGTTTAAACCCTTTTTAGGGTCCTTTTGCTATTTTTTGTAATTTTTATTTTTTAGGCATTTAGGGTAATTTTCATATTTCTAGCATTTTTTTTAGAGATGATTTGAGTTAAAATAGTTAAGTTAATTACTTTTCTTTTCGGATAAAAATCTATTTCTTTTTTTTACAAGATTAGAATTAAAATTTGTTAATTGTAATTATTGCAATTTCTTTCCTTATTTGAGTCTTAGATTGTGGTTTACATAAGAGTTATGTTTATATGTTGAGGGATTAACCCTTAAGTTTTAATAAAAAGTGTCCTTCTTGGAGGTTCCTCTTCTTGTCTTCCCCTTAATTTCCCTCTTTGTATCAGCTCGCAGGATAATCGCTATCTTGTTTGGCGTAAGTTGATATCAGAGCATGTGAAGGTCATCAACATATCCATTGGTAAGGTGGTTGTGGTGGTAGTCGCGATCGCAATAATATGCAGGCTTTGGAGGAGGAAGCTGAGCACTGTGGTCGTAGCATCCAAGACATAATGATGATTGAGGATTTATGGAGGCAAGTTACAGATTTAACCCAACGTATCGCGGTGCGAGATATCGAAGATTGTGATATTTCAGATCGTGGATTTGAGTGTTCCTTCGAGAACCCATATCACTAATGGGACTCACCCTTAGGAACGCCGTGGATGAGAGGAGCCTACTGGAGAATTCAATTTTCGGGATCTGCCCAAATTTTTTGGTTAGTTGTGACTAGAGAACTTCTTGACTGGATTAACGAAGTAGAGCGGATCTTCAACTACAAGCAAGTTCCAGATAGGATGAAAGAGAAGTTAATTGCCATCAGACTCAAAGGGCGGGCATCAGCATGGTGGGAACAGATGCAACACTCTCAGGACAAACAAGGTAAACTCCAATAACTATCTGGGAAGATATAAAGGTCATCAACAGATCCACTGGTAAGGTCGTTGTGGTGGTAGTTGCGGTCGCAATAATAGGCAGGCTTTGGCGGAGGAAGCTAAGCACCGTGGTTATAGCGTCACTCATTAAGATAGGGTGCGAGATCGGTTGACAAATATACAAAAAGTTTTTCCATATGGTTACTCGAAATGACCTATCTGATACGGAGAAGTAGCAGGTGACACGTTGCTTAGGGGGTATGTGATTGGCCTTGTAAGATTCTCTCAGTCTTCATTCACTCTCGACGATGTCAGAGGCCTTTTCAATGTGCATTGGCAGTTGAAAAGAAATAAAATAGGAAACCTGACAAGAACAATCAGCTAAGTCACCCTTAAAATTCTCATCCTTCACAACAGCAGCCACAACAACAGCAATTGCAACGACCACCGTAGCAGTCATCATAGGTTTACCTTAAAGCCTCTACAGATGTTATTAATGTAGTGAACAAGGACATATGATGCACCAATTAAAGAATCCCTCTTCTACTGATCAGAAGGGCAAAAACTTGTTGATAGAGGAAGAAGTGATAGAAGATACCGTTAGGGTTGATTTGTAGCTAGATGGGGGGGATGAATAGTGTTAGAGTGTATACTAAAAGCCTAATTTTTTTTGTAAATATTTATTTTAGAAATAAAAGAATCACATTGGTCAAATGTCTATATTTATTTGTTATTTGTAGTTGTTCAATTAATTTATATTGTAGATAACATGGTGTGTGGTGTCACACACAGAAGATC
>JBBMJZ010403568.1:0-13084 GCA_037833815.1 Zingiber zerumbet
GAGTTCAACATATCTTTTGTGGATTTGATTATCTTATCATTACTCCCAATGATAAGTATGTCATCTACATAGAGGCACAAGATGACATAGTCACTCTCTGTGGCTCTCATGTAGACACATTTATCATATTCATTGATCTTGAATCCACATTCCTTCATTGCATTATCAAATTTCTCATGTCACTGCTTTGGTGCTTGTTTCAAGCCATACAATGACTTCACTAATCTACAGACCTTGTTATCCTGTCCTGGCACAGAAAACCCCTCAGATTGATCCATGTAGATTTCCTCTTCTAAATCCTCGTTTAGAAAGACAATCTTTACATCCAATGGAAGTTATTATCGACACCGGAGAGTATGTATCGAAGTAATCAAGGCCTTCTCATTGTCAGTATCCTTTGATTACCAATCTGGCCTTGTATTTATCGATTATGCCATCTGATTTCATTTTCTTCTTGAAGATCCACTTGCAACCTAGTAGTTTACTTCCTGGAGGAAGATCCACGAGTTCCCAAGTGTGATTTTGTAAGATATATTCTATCTTAGATGTAATTACCTCTCTCCAGTGAGGTCCATCAGACGAGCTTACTACTTCTGAGTAACTCCGAGGCTCACTTTCTAGCATGAAAGTGATAAAATATGATCCATATGATTTTTCTACCCAAGCTCTTTTACTTCGTCTAAGCTCAACCTCAACTGGTTCATCATCATCTTCTTCGCCTTGTGTTTCATATGCTCGTTTTGAGGAGCTAACATCCTCTCGAGTCTTATACGGAAACACATGCTCAAAAAATGAGGCATTTCTCGATTCGATTATCGAGTTCTTGTGTATCTCTGGTATGTGTGATTCATACACACAAAATCGATAAGCACTGCTGCTATGTGCATATATAATAAATATGCAATCAACAGTCTTTAGTCCTATTTTAATCCTTTTCGGATCAGCTACCAATACTTTGGCAAGACACCCCCACATTTGTAAATATTTGTAGGACGGTTGTCTTCCATTCCACAACTCATAAAGGCTCTTATCTATTTTCTTCCAGGGCAACTTATTTAAAAGGTAATTAAATGTTAACACAGCTTCCCCCCACATGGACTTTAGCAATCCAGAGCTCAATAGAAGAACATTCATCATCTCCTTTAGAGTTCGATTCTTTTTCTCAGCAACTCCATTTTACTGAGGAGTATAAGGAGTTGTTGTTTCGTGTCTGATCCCATGTTCAGCACACAACTCAGCAAATGGTGACACATATTCACCGCTTCAGTCACTTCGAACCACCTTAATCTTTCTATTAAGCTGATTTTCAACCTCATTTTTACAGAGAGCAAATTTTTCTATAGCTTCATCCTTACTTTTGAGAAGATACACATAACAATATTTTGTGTTATCATCTACAAAAGTGATGAAGTATTTATTACCACCACGTGTTGACGTACCTTTTAGGTCGCACACATCAGTGTGGATTAGGTCATGTGGTTCATTACTTCTTTCAATATGTTGAAATGATGAAATTGTCATTTTCGCTTCAACACAAATCTCACACTTGTGTTTTGGGTCAAGGTGGAATGTAGGTATGCCTTGCATATTTATTAATCTACGCAACACATCGTAGTTAACATGTCCTAGTTTACCATGCCACAAACACGAAGACTCAAGCATATAAGTGGAAGAGCTTTCAATCTTATTTATCTTGGGCCTAATGGCCATTACATTGAGCTTGAATAGCCCATCAGATACATAGCACCTTCCTACAAACATTCCATTCTTGGACAATATAACTCTGTCCGACTCAAAAATAGTGTGAAAGTCATGCTTTGCTTAACAGTGATTCGGACACTAGATTCTTCCGAATCTCCAGAACATATAGCATATTGTTCAGAGCAAGGTCCTTACCCGAGGTCATCTTCAGCACCATCTTTCCTTAACCCATAATGGCCGAGGTTGCTGAGTTCCCCATAAACAGTTTGTCTCCAGTAACTTCTTCGAAATTGTGGAGCAGCTCCTTGTTGCAGCACACATGTCGGTGGCTCCAATAGCGGGTTTGAACCGACCAGGTTCAGTTCTGAGACCACTGCGCAGAGGTCGTCCATTTATGGTCCCTCGTTCAAGTTAGCCTCCTGCACTCCGAAAATTTATGACATACTTTGTCAAAATTGAAGCACTTTCCAGTGAACTTCTTCTTGTTGATACCTCCTCTGGGTCCCAACTTGGAAGACTTGGGGTTCTTCTGTTTCGAGCTTTGACTGTGCTCGACCACGTTGGCTTTCATAGTAGCCTGAGAGAACAACTTTCTCTCTGAACTCTTGTTATCTTCTTCGATGCGAAATCGAACAATGAGTTTCTCCACATTCATCTCCTTCTGCTTGTGCTTTAGGTAGTTCTTGAAGTCCTTCCAGCCGAGGGGCAGCTTCTTAATAATAGCAGTCACTTGGAAGGTTTCACTCAGAACCATCCCTTCTGACTGGATCTCGTGTAAAATCACCTAAAGCTCCTGGACTTGGCTAATCACCGTCTTGGAGTCAACCATCTTGTAGTCCAGGAATCGGCCCACTATGAACTTCTTGGCCCCTGCATCCTCCATCTTGTACTTCTTATCCAGGGACTCCCACAGCTCCTTAGCCGTTATCTTCATGTTATACACAGCATACAGCGAGTCGGCAAGACAGTTGAGGATGTAGTTTCGACAAAGGAACTCAGAATGAGTCCATGTCTCGACTACACTAATGGTTTGTGCATCAGCATCCTCAGCACGCTTGGGAGGGTCCTCGGTCAAGAACTGAGCCAATTAAGTGTGGTCAAGTAGAAGAGCATCTTCTACTGTCACCTCTTGAAGTTCAGTCCATTAAATTTTTCTGGTTTTTTCCCATGATTGATTGACACAGTTCCAATCAGGGCGAAAGGAGCCTTCAGGTGTTGAGTTTGTTGCACCTCAATATTCTGTTCTGTGGTCATCTCAACAGAACCGAGTCTATTTCAAAACTGTTGGAAACAAATAATATGTTGTTACGGGGTATTAGTTGAATTTAAACTACGCTGAATTAAATTCAACTTACGATCAGAATGACCTGAGCGGGTAATCTCAAGCTGCTAACAGGGGATAGTTTCTGTTACGTGGCGAAGAGCGGACTAAGTCACCGAGCGGGCAGATCAGCCGAGTAGTAGGTCTATGTTGCCAAGCGGGCAGATCGACTGAGCAGGAGGTCTGTGTTGCAGAGCGACAGAGTAGGAGGTCTGCGTTGTAGAGCGGCAGGTCTGGCCGGTCGGGCAAACAAATAAGCAGGTCAAGACGGTGCAGGTCGGGCAAAGATGCCGAGCAAAGAGGCTGACCGAGTAAGTGACCGGTCGAGTTTTGAGCTGAGGGCCGAGGCCTGACTGGCCAGAACAAATAGGCCGGGCAAAGATGCCGAGCAAAGAGGTTGACCGGGCAAGTGGCCGATTGGGTTTTGAGCTACGGACTGAGGCCTGCGATTGACGCAGTTTCCTTGAAACATATTCACCCACCTCCGGTTCTACTTTGAAGCTTACTATGGTCGTTTGTTTCCCAAAATACAACGGTTGACCGTGATTCCCACTAAGCACAGTAGCTCAGACCCATGGCAGTGTTAATGATCTTAATGACCATTATTCGCCGAGCAATGAAACATCCACCGTTTCAGCATTAATATCGAATTTAATGCATCCATTATACAATAATAAAAGGTATTTTGCTTCGACCGGTCAGACATTCGGCGCGTAGGTCGTGACCGCACACAAGTCAGCATGGTTCAGTGCAATCTGGGCCTTGGATTTGCACCCCCTACGCACCCACGTATGAGAGAGAGTCTCTCCCCATACATTTGTTCACTATATCAATGTATATGAATCAATATAAACAAACTAACATACCATGAAACTCCCAATATGGGACTAAAGTCTCATTCACAATGAAGCTTCTATCATCTTCCACCTCTTCTCCATTCACACATATTCAACAAACACAATCTACTTAGAAGCAGTTTGATCACTTTGAGCTCTCGACCCAAGAGTCCATCAAGCTCCACCTCAACCTAGACTTCTCACCCTTTAGTTGTCCAAGCATCTCCTTGATCCAGGCTTCCCACCCTCAAACTCCATCCATCAACCTCATCCTTGATTCAGGTTTTGCTTCCCTTAGTCATCCGAGCATCTTCTTGACTCAAGCTTCATTGCCCTCAAATTGTCCGAGCATCTCCTCAATCTTAGCCTCGCAACCCTTGAGTCCATATCAAGGTCTTCTTGAGCACAAAGTCCCCTTGATCCATCCCTCTAGCACTTGAGTCATGATCTCAATGATTTCAAGTGTAATATCCAAGTGACTAACAACACTCTTGATGCAAAATAAAAAAATTTAAAAAAAAATCAAATATACCCTTAATCCATATTTCCAATACATCAAAATATTATATGGTTTAGCCCAATCACAATGGAGAAACTGTTGTCCCAATGAACCCTTCCTTGAATGACCCAAACTGTGTTGACAAATGAGTGAATCATATGCTCCTCATATTTATGGTTGGGGCTAAAGGTGATATCGGTGTGAGTAGCGGCATCAAAGGCACATTACTAGACTCTTCTCCAACAAGACGGCTTGATCATGGGTTGCAATTAATCTATTTACGCCAGTGCCTTGGAATTTGCATCACCATTCAAACCAATTTCTCAAAGCACCAGACACCCTAGATTGTTATGTTTCGGTTCATATCCTCATTGGCAACTACAACATGAAACATGATCTACCTTTTTTTGAATGAGTTATTTACCGACGCAACTTCGCATCTTTTGATCAGCAGCACTCAAAGTATCGTTACTCTTGCAGAAAGCAAACCTCACGTATCTGCTTTGTTGAGTCTGATCATTGCAATCTCCATGAAAAAATCCACGTCCAGGCACAGCAGCCACTCCTGCTTTCTTGATCAATTCCTTGACAAAATCTATCTGAAATGATATGGTAAATTTACAATAGTCAAACTCACTTTAGACCTTAAAAAAACTTACAAAAGGAAATGTAGCAGCAGATAGTTCACTCACATCGGAAAGTAGACAGGTCTTTGGTAGCTCTGCAAATATAAACGCTGATCCTTGTGGTTTGTTATGGACTTGAAAACCAACTTCAGATAGCATTTTAATGAGAAAATCTCTCCTTGCTACATAATCCTTCAACAAAAAATACATTAGTGACTTTTGATGGTATTCTCTTCAACGATCTAGGAAGAATATAAGCCAAGAGATGAATTCCTCACTGCTTTCAGAGAACTAAAATATTCTGGAGGACTTTGCAAGGCAGCCAAGGCAGCTTCTTGGAAAGGTGCTGGAGCTGAATCTGTGATTTTGATATGAATATTTCTAATTGCAGATGCAATAGCAGTTGGTGCACAAGCCCAGCCAATCCTCCAACCTGATGATATGTTAAAAATGTTAAAGATTGTTTGATTCGAACAGCTTATGCTGTCATTTCAACAGTAGCCATCATAGAAGCCCCCTAATTGCAGAATTTGAAGACACCAAAGAAGAAAAGGAATTGGAATTGTGGGCTGGTAACTAAAGCCAGAATTGAATGATAGAAGGTAGAATTAACAAAAAGTAAATCATTATAGGTCATAATATTAATCAACTAAAATTTTTATGCTCCAAAAGTTGTGGCAACTTTAATTCCAAATATCAGAAACACAATTTAGCAAGGACCGACCCTTTGTTAGGATCACAGATGTCTTCAACATCATCACTATACAGGTTTGGAGACTGCTTGCTAGATCCTACTGTCCCGACCATACACTAGTAAATCCAAACCTGGAGCCTCTAGTTTGCAGGAAAAACTCCACTGTATGACCATGTAGTGAATCTTTGTTTCCCTTGGTTTGGTATAAAGCCCATATGGTTTGATGTAAGCTTATGTATACAAAGAGAACCTATGTCCAAATATGAGAGAAAAGTAAAATAAAACTCAACAAATTAACATCCATGCCTTGCACAATATTCCTCTAAATCTATCCTAATCCTCTCTCAACAGATAGGGAAAAATGAAACTTCAACTCCAGCGCTCCCAACATACCAAAGTTCTGCATATCCATGTAAGTGCTGCATATTAAAGTTGTTTTGGTTCTGAAGATGCAAATTATGCAGGATAATTCACACCAGTCATGCTAACATTCTTCACATTCAGATGCATCATTAGGATAAATATATTACACAACTGCTGTCGTGGAATTCAGAATATTTGCAGGAAAGCAACCAACCTGCTGATGGTGATTACTCACCTGTCACACTAAAAGTTTTGGACAAGGATGATGTGATAATTGTCCTTTCTTTCATCATTGGAAGTGATGCAATGGATAAATGCTTGTGTGTATCAAAAGTTATATATTCATACACCTGAAACAAAAATTAACCATGAAGATAAACTAAACATACAGGTGATGATGGCAAGACAAAGTACAGCTGTTCTAATATAGTTTTGGCAAAGATACTTAAAGAATTACTTCAAGCATCTATGTCTAGAAGAGAGTAGAGAGACCAAAAAACTAATTCAATTAGACAAATATGAATTTTGTTTCCTAAAGCATCACTTCTTTTTTTTTTTTTTTTGATAAAAGCATCACTTCATATTTAGATTGTAGAATATGTGTGATACATATTTGAATACGCATAGAAAATCTCAAGCCTTTCCAACTAGGTCTTGCTTCTTACTGTAATTATGGGATATTATCACATTGGTGCTCCTTTTATATATATATATATATATATATAATAACAGTTTAATAATGGTAATACAATTTTCATCAAAATACATAGGAGTAAAAGAAAAAAGGTTGGACCATTGAAAGCTTCTCATATTTCCTACTGGATATTCATATTATTCAGATCCAAAATAGGAATATTATTGTGTGAAAACTGAAACCAAGAAGAAATTCTTTGATGAGAATGGCCACGTTAGATGGAATTTGGAAAATTTAGTATTCAAATGTGGCTTGCATCTTTATCATCAATTCTTAGAGCTTTAACAGCTTATATTGTTTCAAGGGAAAGTATATGAGAAGGTCAATGCATACTTCATCAGTTATAGCAAGGCAGTCCATCTGGCAGCATGCTGCAGCAATTACCTCAAGCTCTTCCTTAGAGAAAACCTTTCCAGTAGGGTTGTGCGGACTGTAACTGTTGTAATTAGTTTCTTTGATACATCCTAAATTTTGAGAAAAATACAACCATGCATAAATGAAAGAACTGGTAAGAATATAGGCAAAAGAACGCAGGCCATTTTTCATCATTATATATGACGGTTCATATCATCACCATGTAACTCATAAAATCATTCAACGATAGTAACGATAAGACATGCCTACTCTTCCATTTGTAGTGCTACTTGTAGACACTCCAGAGTATTTGGACAAAGCTATAAGGTAATACATCTAAGCTCTCAGACTCAAAAGGATTAGTACTAAATCATATCCTGTGTAAACAACAATTATCTAGTCGGTACATTCTACAATTTACAAACAAAACGAATATTTCTAAAAGACTGCATGAGTACAAAATTTTGAATCTTGCATTGTCCATATGTGAAACAGTCAGCATTAAGCATGACATATTTTTGAACGTGCATGATAAGAATCACAGAAAATAGAAAAACAAATTAAACATGTAGGAATGGCATGATAAAAGCAACCAGAATGATCGAGAAATAAACTTTGATATTGTGTTTCTTGGACAGAAATAGCAGAGAAGAAAAGGAAAAGAAAAGAAGTGGAATTGTCAATTGTCGGCCAAGTAGGATAATATAATCTCTCTCTCTCTCTCTCTCTCTCTCTCACACACACACACACACACACACACACTCTCATGTTATTACCATTTTTTTTTCCTTTATCATGATTAAAAGATGGCGAGATTCTAATTTCATATAAGTATATTATACTGGTAATTATTTCCAAAAAAAGAACATATTTAATGAAATATTTTTGAAAAAAAAAAGGATAGATCAGTGATATCACTGAAGTTTTTTTTCCCTTGCATTTTCCTAATCATGAAGTAGCTTAATTATTAATAACTGAGATTTTCTTCACATTTTGACAGTATTATATGTAAAACCATCCATTATCAGTATAATAATTGTAGCCATTAAGTAACTCATAAATGAACTCACTATTTTTTCCTTGACTTTTTTATGCTATCATTTTTTGCTTAGTTTCTTGTAGTGGAGGGCAGATCTTATTTCCTTATATACTCATGAAAATAAAAATGTTTTTTTTTAGTATGAAATTAAATGTCAACATAATTAAATGTGGTTCTAAATTAATTTGTTAGTAACGCAATATATTTAAATATGTTAATATCTTTGCATAACGTAATTAATCATTTCACTTTAAAGTTAAATAATTAATTATTATACAGATTATATTTTTCATTTTTATCTTTTCTTTTAGTCTCAGTTACTGTGAAAAGCACACATGAAACCAATTTGTTGATTCATTGTATATCAGAGGTAGCAATTGTAGATTAATAGTTGTGCACCATATGGTATGTTGATACATAATTGACGTGTTAAGTATGTGATTTAGTCTCTAAGTTGTTAGTGATAATTTGGAGGGGAGAATTGCACTTACTCCTTCTCAAGGAATCCTAGGTAGCTCCCTCTACCTTTATATAAATATTATTGATAACTAGGAATATTACAATAAACCCTTAGCTATAGCTCCCTCTACCTTTATGTCTAATAAGATTCTATTTGTGTTGCTACAATGAGCATAACCAAAATGCACTTAGCAGATGAAAAAGGATGAAGTTAGAATTTTGAACCTAAAGAAAGGAGAAGATAATTTACCAGATTCCATCCATGTCTGTCGCAATTCATTGCATGCCTGAACAATAAAAATAATTTTTCTGATTAACATTACTGTGGAAAACTTAGAATAAAAATGACAAGCATTTGATTGTGACATAGTTTCTTAAAACTGTATGGAAAGCAATGTCCAAAGAAGAGGCATCCCACCTGATTCACAACCATACGAGCCTCGTAGTTGTCAACACAGCTCAAAACAAGATCAACTCCACTCTTCTGTTTACTTCTCAGTGAAACTTCTCTTTTAAGGCTCTCCATAAAAACTCCAAACCCTTCCACTGTTGTGATGTTCAATGAATAGCTCTAGTAAAAAAGAAAGTTCAAGTTATTATCATTTTAACTCATAGCTATACTAGAAACTGTATAGTAAAACAAGAAAAATAAATAAACTAATTGGCAAAGTGGATTGTACAAATTCTTTGTAACATCCACTTTTGACTAGCAGTTGATCACTCAAATATTAGTGCAATGAATAGCTAAAAGGAGGTTAGAAAGTTAAAATAAAGGAATGAAAAAACTTGTAAGAGTTATTTTAGGCAGAGTAGCATTAGATGATTAACTAGAATTTACAAGAGATGCATTAACTACAGTAATAATGCAGAACCAACCCCAAAAATAGTTAACTATAATTCTACAGTTTTAATTTATGGCATCAGATAGTAATATCCAAGTTCACTAATGCCTTTTGAACTTCAGATGGGAATGTTATGTATTGCTCTATGAACATATTGATCATATCACAGCTATTATTCTTTTAACAATTACAAAATTTCATAATACAGTAGGTGTAAATACATCAATAGTACAATGTAACATGACCGCAAACTAAGAAATACTCCATCACTACTGAAATGAGAAGAGTAAAGAAATAATGCTCACATAGCTCCTATTCATGCCTTTTCTTACCTCCAACACAACATCAGGATTGATTTCTTCAAGGGTTTGAACAGCAGCATCAGTCTTGGTCATGCCTACCTGACAAATATAGAAAACTTGGTGACCAAGGATGATAATCTATCTTCTGGTGTTTCAATATAGAGCTGTAGACTGCATCTCTGCAACTACTAGATGATCACTGAACAGGTTGTTGTATATGAACATCACAAATGATGACAGTTGTCGCAATGTGAAACATAGACAACTTTAAAAAAATAACGAAAGCATATTAGTAGCAAAATATCATGCCTGATCAGGACGAAAGAATAGCCTGTTCATGTTAGCCAACTCAACAGTATCATAGTCATATAACAATAGGCGACCAATCCCACATCGAGTGAGCATCTCTGCAGCAACACTTCCTACACCACCTATGCCCTATATCCATAGGAGAAACACCACAGGTAAAGCCAAAAGCTGTCATAAATTTTTGAAAATACAAGTTTAGAAAACCTAACTAAAGCATAAAAATAGTGCAATTATCAAAACAAGATTAGGAACAATAATTCATAAGTTGAACACTAAGTTGACTGGGCAAATAAAATAAGCTCGCAACTGTTCATGCAATGCCATGATTTTTATTGTTACCAACCCATAGAACTCTCCATGACAACACAGTTCTTTCTATTTCTAGCTTCTACACAAGCATGTTTCTTTACTCGAATCCAGATGTATACATCTGGCAATAATAATCTTATCATTTCAGAGTACCTTGTTAATTCATTCAGACTATAACTAATGAAATTTATTATTAACCATTTATGTGATAGTACAAAACTTAGATATCTCTTGTTTGTAAAAACACTGTAACAGAAAAAAAAAATTATCTCTTGATGCAGTCAATGATTGAGAATTTAAATTATTGTTTGAGGAAATAATTCTTGGGTAGCAAAAAATAAAATCTTGATACTATATTCTTCAATTTTATTCTTATGAGTTGTTCTGTGAAAAATATTATGCAAAAACTTTGACAAATAGCATACCCATTTTAGTTTGCAGGAAAAAAATGATTTCCTCAAATTGGTGCAAAAAGGAACAACTATCTCTTCAAGGAAACTTTTAGGATAAAAAACAGTATAAGGTAAAACATAAACGAGCACGCACTACTATTGCAACAGAGAATTCTCGTATTCTTTCGTAGTTCACTACAATACCCATACGTTGAAGCGCCATCAGCCTACTGTATGGGTTGTTATCGATAACCTCAGCGCTCATGTCCTGCATCATACATCCCAAACACCACCTAGTCAACCAAATCAATTAAGATTAACAATCTCAAAGTTGCATCTTTTCTTGAAGACAATAAGATTTCCCAAAGTTGCAGACCTTCACTTTGGATCGCTTAGCCATGCCAGCTTTTTTCAAGTTCATAACCTGAACAACTCGTTCTTTAATCTAAAAACAAAACATCGAAGAAATCAGAAAAAAAGAACTAGAAAACTCAAAGATAATACATTGAAATAGCAAGAGAAAGAAATTAAAAATAAAAAATATCGCAACGACTACAACGAGATCAAGTCCCCTCAACTTCTCCAAATCAGATGAAATACCTGATCGACGGAATCGACGCGACTGGGATCGGAGATGCATGCTTTGAGGGCTTCCAGATCTTGGAGAAGGTTTTGCAGATCTTCCTCCATCTGCATTAGGGCGACTGCTTTCTCCGATCCCTCGCCCCCAGTCCGGCCTTAACACGAACTGCTGTTTCCAAAACGAACCGGATATGGTCATTTAATTCGCCAAAACGCTGCATTTTCAGAGCGAGCCTGTTTGATTTGGGCCCACCGACAGAATGCAAAATAACGTTTAGCAAAAAAAAAAAAAAAAAAACAATTGTTAGGAAACGACGTTAAATAAATTACGGACATCATTTTGTATCGTTCAAATGTATTATTATTATTATTATTATTATTTTAAAATATCCTCTTTCTTAGGTATGCAATTGCATCCACGGAGGGCGTAGATACTAGACTTTTAGATTATTTATTATGTTCATTTCCTTATTTATCTTAGTATAGTCGATAAGAAAATTTTATGAAATTAGATCGTTCATCTTCATAACTAGTCAATGAGACTAATTGAATTTATCTTTCTTTTTTTGTTAAGAGCATTCACATCCCCTGCTATGACGAATTTGTAAGAATTTTTTCTCCAAATAAGACGTGCAATCAAAGAAAGTTACGCTTCTTGACCCCGGAGGCTGGTAGAAAAATTACATGGGGCGGGGTTGGTCACCCCAGAGCTAGTTATCATTAACTGGGTTTATCATTAAGAGCATCCACAATAGTCCCTGGGGCTATGGTGTCGTGGTAAGATATCTAAGTTGTCACCCATACTCACGGTTTGATTTTGAGATATGATGTATTTGTAGTAAATTTTTTCTCTAATTAGAGCCCACAACCAAAGGATATTAGGCTTCTGAGTTGCCCGTTGTGCGCTTTTCTTGATTTATCTTAGTGGCCAGTGGAAAAATTTTGTGGGGCCAAGTCGATCACCCCAGTCTTAGTCAATGAGACTAACTAATTTTATCATTTTTTTTTAAGAACATCCACTATAAGAGCGTCATTTTTTTTTTTTTTTTGCCACATAAGAGCATCCACACTAGCCCCTCGGGCTATGGTGTAGAAGTAGGGCATTTAAGTTCTTACTCAGGCATCCGTGGTTTAATCCCCAGTTATGGCAATTTGTAGAAATTTTTCTTCAAAATGGAGCATACAACTAAAGGATGTTGGGCTTCTGGACCGATCGCCACAAGCGTTTCCCGATTTATCCTGATAACATGTGGAAAAATTCAGTAGGCCGGACTAATCACCCCAGAGCTAGCTGGGTTTATCATTTTTTTTAAGAACATCCACAATAGGAGATATTTGAAAGGGATATTTCTCTAAATATATCTAATCTCAAATATCCCCCCTTCGAAGGGGATATTATAGAGGAGATTGAAATCATCAGACATTTATCTCTCTTTGTTTCTTTTTAAATAATTAAAAATATATATTTAATGGTAGAATTTGGAATATTTGATAGTGGAATATTTAATAAGTTGACTTATAAATATTTGGTTGATGAAATATTTGATTGTGGGATTTCGGATATTTAAAGAATGAAATATTTGATTAACGATGTGGATGTGAGCACCACTTATGTTTGGGAGAAATATTCGATCCTAGCGTGGATGCTCTAATAAATTTGTCACGCCCCGGGGGGACTCCCTGTTGAAGAAATTTTCGACAGCATCTCCCCTGACAGTGACAATCCCCGAGGGAGTCCCTGTCCGAAGAAATTTCGGCAGCA
>JBBMJZ010403584.1:0-13083 GCA_037833815.1 Zingiber zerumbet
TAAGAAAAAGAATGCTCAGAAAATTCTTCGATATTTTCCTTTGAAGCCCAGACTTAAGCAGTTGTTTGTTACCAAATATACAGCAAAATCTATGAGATGACATAAAGAAAAGAGGGTTGAAACAAATGGTGTTTTAAGACACCCAGAAGATAGTGAATTATGGAAAGAATTTGATACTTCACATGAAATATTTACAAGTGATCCATGAAATATTCACTTAGGGTTGGCTATTGATGGTTTTAATCTATTTGGAAACATATCAAATGCTTATAGTATGTGGCCTGTTATACTTATGAATTATAATATACCACCATTGAAAATGATAAAGTCATCATACTTGATAATATCTCTTTTAATTCCTGGGCCTAAATCACCTGGGAAAGAGATAAAGCATGTCCAGTATATCTTGATGAAACTAAATCTTAAAGATCACGGAGTAAAATATGCTACACATGCTACCGTCGATTCTCGAATGTGCAACACTCATGGCATAGAAATATGAATTTCAATGAAAAAGTTGAACAAGGACCACCACGAAGACTTAATGATTATGATATTTTAGTATAGTTAGATGCATTACCCCAAGTGACATTCAATAAGGATCCTACATTAAGTAAAAAGCGGCAGCGATCTTTGGATGATATAAATTGGGTAAAGAAGTCTATATTTTTTTAGTTAAAGTATTTGCCATATTTAAAGTTGAGACATAATTTATATGTGATGCACATCGAAAAAAAACATATGTGACGCTTTGGTTGGCACATTATTTAATATAGATGGAAAGTCAAAGGATACATTTAAAGCAAGGTTAGAGTTGCAGTATATGAGAATTGAAAATGAATTGCATTTAAAGAAAGTTGGAGACAAACTTAGTAAACTATATGCAAGTTACACATTTGACATTAGAAAAAAGACGTGAATTTTGTCAATTTTTAAAATCCGTGAAGTTTTCTGATGGATATTTTACTAATATATCTAGAAATGTGAATGCAAATGATGGAAAGTTACATGGACTAGAATCACATGATTGTCATGTCTTGTTGCAAAGAATACTTCCAGCGGTTGTACGAGAATTCTTTCTAAAAGACATATGCAACACACTATTTGAGTTATGTGATTTTTTTCAAAAAGATAACTGCAAGATCTTTACACATAGCGGACTTATGTAAAATGGAGGAGGAAATAGTCTTCGTATTGTGTAAGATGGAATGAATATTTCCTCCAGCATTTTTTGACATTTTGGTTCATATGGCAGTTCATTTACCTTGTGAAGGCATGTTAGCTGGACATGTTTCTTCACGATGGATGTATCCCTTTGAATATATTTGAGCAGACTAAAAAAATATGTTCGTAATAAAATAATGCCTGAAGGAACTATTGCATAGGGGTATATTGTAAATGAGGCATTGACTTTCAATTCCTTATATATGAGTCAAATTGAGACAAGATTTAGTAGGCCAGAACGAAACCAAGATGTTCAACCAGTAACATGCAACTTAAGTGTTTTCTCACAACAAACAAGAGTATTTGGCAATCCACATAATCTGAAATTGCCTTTGACTTTGTATAAGAAAGCACATTGGTATATTCTCAACAATTGTAAGGAAGTTGACCAATATAGGAAGTAAGTTTTTACATTATGTAATTTTATTGTTTATATTTCATTATACAATTGTAAAATAATTATTTGTTTCTGCAGTGAACATCTACAACTTCTGTCACATAAAGTTCATTCAAATCAACTTCTCCAATACCATGAGCGAGATTTTCCACAATGGTTTAGGGATAAAATGATAAAGTTAAAGAATTTAACAAATTCAGAAATCACAAATGAGTTATATTATTTAGCAATGGGACCTGATGTTGAAGTTCAACTGTATGATGCCTGTATTGTAAATGGTATTCGATACCATACAAGATCTCGTGATGCTCGCAGAACTACTCAGAATAGCGGGGTTAGCGTACCATCATCCGATGATGGTGACAATTTAGATTTTTTTGGAGTGTTGAAGGATGTTGTTCAACTATTTTACTCTTTCAGATATAAAGTACAATTATTTTGGTGTGAATGGTTCCAATGTAATCCGAAAAAAAAATCAATAGTTGAAGAGTTTGGTATGTTATCTATTGACACTTCTAAAACATGGTACGTTGATGACCCATTCATTTTGGCCAACCAAGCAAACCAAGTTTATTATTTAAATGATATAAAGCGTGGAGGCCATTGGAAGGTAGTGCAAAAGGTTCAACACCGAGAAATATATGAAGTAACTGAAGTTGATGAAGTATCAGAAGAGATTGAATCCGGAAATAATTTCAATATTGAGACTAACCAAGATAATTCTTCTAATGAAGCAACTTTAGTAGTTGGTGAAGAATTAGAGATATCCCAACTTTGTAGATTAGATGTTGAGCATCAACATATAAATATGTCAAATGCACAAGTGGAGCTTGCTAGGGATGCTCAAAGTTTTCTTAACGATGAGGATGAAGATACTGAAATTGATAGTGACACAGATGACCAATTATCTCTTTCAGATGATAGTGGTGATTAATTTTTATGAACAAGGTATATATGTTTATCTTTATTTTTAATTCATTACTTGTAGATATCTGTATATGTTGATGCATATTTGTTGATCTATATATGATGAATATGCGACAACCATGCTGCCTAAGAGGATTGAGCATTTACCAGTTTTGGAGACACCTATAGATGATAGTTCTTCCAATGGTTAGTTGTTTTGCATTTAATTTACAAAAAATTTATTTAAATATTTCTTCTGTTAATTGTTAACACTATTGCATTTACAGGCCGACCGCTACGTAGGGAGACACGAGGCACACATTCTGATCCGCTGTGACGCCAGATCAGTGATCAGGGTAGATTGCCTATTACTTTCCGTCAGAGCGATGGGCATCCCATTGGCTCTAATGCAGCTTCATTTATGACTGAGTTAGGTCTCCCAGTAAAGAAGTTTGCTCCCTTACAAGCTAAGAGCTGGAAGCACATCCCCGCTGAGAATAAAAGGATGATATACGATCGAATATCAGTAAGTATAAGTAACTCAACATATTTATAATCACTCCTTTATTACTAACTATGTGCAAAATAAATTTATTTTTTCAGACTGCTTTTGATATAAGTTTTTAGGAGGGTTCATCGTCGGTCATGAAGGAGACCGACTGATTGATGAGTGCACGATATAGAGACAATAGATCTAAAATGCATAATCATTATAAGAAGTTATCGCACCTTCCTCCTACTGAGTGTCGACAACATATTCCGATTGAGTTATGTGAGACTCAAGACGATTGGGACTACATGTGTACTCTGTTTGAATCTGAGGCATTTCAGGTAACTCATTCTATAACAAATGTCTTATTTATATAAAAATTTAATTATTTGTTCCATAACTATTGTTTTGTTTATACAAAATTCTGTGTTGTAGAAACGATCTGCAATAAATGTCGAAAATCGAGGAAAACTCCCATATAACCATCGTGGAGGTTCTAAATCATTCATCCAGTATAGTTACGACGGTGTAAGTGTTAATTTTATAATTATCTTATATTGTTTGTAGATTAAAATATTAACACATTATTTTTTTTTAGACTGATCAGTCACAAAGAAAAGATCGGATTACTCTCTTTAATGAAACTCATTATAGCTCGAAGAAAGGGTGGATTGGGGATACGGCAAAAACTGCATATGTATATTATGATCTTATTTAATGGATTTGTTTTTAACTGTGCAAAATTATTTTTTACACTATTTTTAACATATTTGCTTTTTCTAGGATGATATGGTGAGACTACATGATGAGTGTATTCTATCACAAAATTCAGAAGATGTCATCGATGTATTCCAAATTACAGATACAGTTTGTGATCAGGTTCGTGAAAATATATATGACATGTCGTCTCGATATTTTCATATGAAATTCAAACTCACATAATAATTCATCTAGTTTAACATTAAAAAGATCTCTAGATATCTCATATCCATATTTTTTTTCCAATGCAATGAAAACTATTGAAAAGCTCCTTGAATTTACCATGAAATTAACTCACCTCCTTTCGTCAAACAATTCTATAGTTAACTAGTTAATAGGTCTCTCTTAGCTATTCTAGAGTCTCTTATACCACCATGCAACTATATTAATTTTTCCCACAACTAGTCTCTAGTATTATGGAAAGGCCTTGACTTTGCTTAATCAATCAGAGGCTAAACCACACTAAAGTATGACTTAACTCTTTTTCTTTTGTTCCAGTGACCATCTATCCGACTCTAATAATTTTTCCTCCTTAGCAATAGGAATTTTAAAATCCTCTTCGACAATGGACTAACTTTCTATGTCCATTATCAAATAATATTCCGTGCAATTTCCATTAAGTAAATACTTTATTGATTGTTAGACATATTAAGCGACATGTTTTAATACTAGTTGGATCCATTTGGATGTTAAAGGGATACATACTATTATTTTACTGAGATTCCCAAAAAGAATTGTTTTTGTTGATACAGGGAATATCATAAGGATATTCATAGTCGTGGAACCTCTTCACGAACTTCTTTGTTATCATATTCATGACACGTCAAAACTAAAAAAATCTTATACATCTTTCCACTATAAAAAAATCTCTCAATGACTCTTTCCTATACTTTTCATTATATATATTTCTCCCTGTTTCATATTTAAAATTGTATATAATTAATTTTTCATAAAATTAAAAAGTAATAACAAAATAATGTTAATTACCTAACTTTTTTAATATTTTAATATTTTAATATTTTTATTTATTTAAACAAAAAAATAATAATAAAAAAATATGAAGAAGTAACTCCTGGAACAAGGAGCTGCTTTCTTGAAATCAACAAAAGAGCTCCCTCCCACTATGGGAGGGAGCTCCTCCAAAGTATCCATGTTTGGAACTCTCACTGTGGATGTTCTAATTGCACATATCTTTTGATGTTGTTAAATATTTAAATTAAGCCATATTATTATTTGATGAATTAATCTAGTATGCAGGACACTCAACTTGGAAAGCTCTAGTAGTTCAGTTGGACCCGATACTAGGGAAGAGAAGTTTCAACAAATTATAGAACCAAACAAGAAGTTCAGATGGGTCAAGTGGACCTATCATCTGGCAGGTGAACTTAATAGGTCTGAAGGACCCAACATCGAGTCAAGTGGTAGTACTGTCAGCCGATTCGATGTTGAGCGATTAAGTCCAAATAGGTCTGAAAGACACGATATTTGACAAATGAGTTAAGGAAAGCTACTAAAGAAAATGCAGTGAGGTCGTGTCTCGGTAAGGGACAAACCTAAGGCGCTGATCCAATCAAAGAAATCGATGAAAATTTCTAAGTTGAGATTAGGACCGTCCATACTGTCTTACTTATACTTTGATATATCTGTTTAACTATGTTTTAAAGGATCACTATTATTATATATCTGTGTTAACTCTGTTTTGCAGATAAAATACAATTCTAGGTTGGCTAATGTTCGATCGACTAATCAGACGATATGATAGAACAACTCAAAACTCGCAAACTTGGTAAACTGCAGGATTAGTTGACCAAACCATAAATGGAATTACAGATGATCAGATTGAATCCTCCCTAGGATGGAAACTAGAGAATCGGTCAACTGATAAGCTTGATCAATCAACCGAATAGTGAAAATCACAGGATCAGACGATTCGAATCATTACAAAAAAGGAAGGCACAAAATTCAGTCGATCGATAGATGGATAAGTTGACTGAAAGGATCCATCGACTTAATGGTTTTTCAATCGACCTAACGATACCTATAAAAGAAGGTCTCGAGCACTGAGCAGAGTAAAATTCTTTGACCTTCGATTCATTCTACTCCTGCTGCAACTCTTTGTGCAAGTGCAAGTTACCTACGCTCCGAAAAACTCTCCAACAACTAAGCTTGATCTTCAAAATTATTGTTGTCAGTAATATTACTTTATTATACTTACATATTCTATTGTATTCATAATTATACTAGATTGTTCATCGAAAACGATTAAGGATCGTGAATTTTAAAGTAGTAGTTGGTCGGACTACAAACCAAGTAAATTAAATGTGTATTTGTGTCTATTATTTTTTATTTCCGCTGCATTTTAATTTGATTTTATAAGACAAAGAAGGAAAAGATTTCGAAACGAACGAAATTCACTATTCTCTCTTTCGTCTTTTGATAATCCAACCGTTTTTCTTTTTTATAATTAATTTTTAACTACAAACATTTATTTGTTAATTTTTCAATAATCATTTTAAATAAAACATACAATTGTCTCTTAATAGATAATGTATATGATTTTCTCGGACACCCCCCTCCCGCGGAGAGTGTTGCACGGGTTAATTACATACAGAAATACAGAATTAACTTATTGCCAATTTTAATGAATTACCTTATTAAGATTTTTGGTCAATCAATTTGATAATTTTGGAGGGCATTTTTGATACAATGAGCGAGCCCCCTTGTCTGCGCAATTTCCAAATAGGAGGGTTTGTTCTTTTACATTATTTTATTGGTCAGGGTCGATTTGAATGTTTGCTCGACCAAAGTTACCAATAAGCCGACGATGCATGACTGACTCACATCCACGTATGGTTCAAAATGGCTGTGGTCAGTCGTGTGGGGCTCCCGGCACAGCGTTTGATCATTTGCTCAAAATGACCACGCATTGCCCCCGGGTATCTTTGGGTAACAGGCTGGGTAAGAGTATAAACATTAGGTAAAGTGTAAAGTATTCCATCACGCCTCGGTAGGGACTTCGGTCGGGGATCTAGCCGAGGTCAGAGAGAGACAGAGAGAGACATGACGGCGCCTTCGCCTCCTCTAGCCACTGGCTTCGGCCGCTTCCCCAGCTTCTTCTGCTGGCCATCCGCCCGATCTCCACACCACCTCCTTACGCCGCCAATTGCCAAAAGCATCACTGCATCTCCCAGTAGAGGAAGAGTAATCTGCAACAGCAGCAGCGGCGACAGAACACCTACTTCTGGTTCAGGTGAACCTTCCCCATATCCAAATCCCTTTCTTTCTTTCTCTCTTTCTCTCTTTCTTTTGTAGATTACTTGATTTTTTATTCTCTTTGATTAATAACAATATTTTGTTTCCTTTCTCTAAAGTAATATTTCCCATACCGTGAATCTGCAGTAAAATTAAATATCCGTAATTGTTACCCAGGTATTGGATTATAGATTAAAAAAATCAGACGTTCAGAAAAAAATGAAAATGATGGTCGAGTAGATTTTCAAAAAGCTGATCATTGTGTTGTCCAGTAATTAAAATCATTGTCTTGTGCAAAATAAGGACGTAAAAGAACCAAGTTATTGTAATCTTGTTTGTGATATTTTTTATATTTTTTTTTCAAACTTCGCCAACTGGTGATGTGTGCCATAATTTTCGTTCTTTAATCTCTTCAATATTCGTTATCCCTGCAGTGACATTACAACTATATCACAATATGTTAAATCTGACCAATAATCTTTATATCTCTTAGGTGATAATGATAGTAAAGTAGTTCTGGATGCATTTTTCTTGGGCAAAGCTTTTGCAGAGGCTGTAAATGAAAGAATAGAGTCTACTGTAGGAGAAATCCTTAGTATGGTTGGTCAATGGCAAGCTGAGCAACAAAAAGAAGTTCAAGACTTTCAGGTTAATACATGACCGATATGAAAATGTTACCTTTTTAGAATGATCTTATTACATTTTCTACTTAATTCTGCTGTGAATTTGTTTTTATCATGTTACGGGGAAATTGTCATGAAATCTAATATATGCTAGACGAAAATGATTACTGTCACCTTGGAAGTTATTTAAAAGATTTATTTACAAACTGTTATTATTGAAGTCTTAAAAATATGTGATGAACCAGGGTGCCATTCCACTTGATGACAGTGTGTAAAATGGCAATCAAAACTATAATAGCAATAAATAACTTAAGATAAACAATAGTTGTTCAATTTATAAATATATACAACAAGAATATACAATATTAAAATGTCGAATGGAGAAAAATGAATGGTATCAAGTAAACTAAATCATGTATTCAACACAATGGGATCTCTACACACTATACAATTGTTGAAACCAATTCAATCCTCAAAATCAACCTTTAGTTGCAATTCTAAAGGCCAAGGAAAAATAGTAAGTAAACACAAATTAGTAAGTGGGTATAAGAAATATATGTATCAATTTAGTTTTGGTTAAAAGTTCAAGATATCATTAAGTCATAATTTGTATTCCAACTGTATCATTCCCATTTTGGGGTCTTTATTTTATTATAAACTCAATTTTATTATTAATTTCTTGCTTTTTTATCACCAATTAATTTATCAATTATTTATCTTATTTAACACTATCTTTTGTTACAAATTGATTTACTTTTAATTATCACTTTCTAATTACCACTGGTAAATCTTATTAAGAGGTTAATCACTAGATTCAAATCCTCATAAAATAAATAATATCATCTCATAAATGGGTTAAAGATGTCAACTATGATATACAACTATATAGTTCTATCGTTCCCGTGGGACCGACGATACTGGGTCGCTTGGGGTGTGCGATATCACCTTTTTGCTCCTATATAGTGCTATCGTTCAAATAAATAGTGACTATAGATAACAACACGCTACCACATCTCCAAGTGGGTAATCATATCCTTTAATAAAAAGGTAGGATCAAAGTTTATACTCCTAAGTAATTTTTCTTCATTTATAATACTAGTTGTTTGACTTTAGGTCTTTACACCACAACTATTCTATTTTGGTTTATATCTTATTGGTTAGTTTGAGGGACTAATGTAAATCACCTTTTTAATGAAGATTGTGCTAATTTGATTATTTATTAGCATATAGTCTTCAAGTAAGGGGCATACAATAAAAAAAGGTGCACGAATATGAGCATATAAATCAATGAGTAGTACGAAAAGGAAATGAGCCACAAATATGAATCAAACATTAAACTTTTGAAAACATATCCTTCCCATGTTAATTCCTACGTCATCACCCATGTATAAAAGGTATTTGCCCCTAATGGTTTGTAATTCTTCAAAATTCATTTTGCTAATTTAATATTTTCTTAACCCCTTTCCAAAATAGTTATACTAGCATATATATAATCTATTTTTACACATTTAATTTATGTATAAGAAGTATGGAAATGAGTTCAAGAATATATTTACCTACATATATACACCAAGTAGTGATTTGAGGATCTTCAAATTAATGTGACGCCTGAAATGAGTAACTACAAGTACAAGTATAAACACAATTTAGAAAAACTTAAAAACCACATTCAATAATAATAGAAGACTTAAGAATTTATTAGAATCCAATCTTGATCTAGCTAAGTCAATACAATCTAAGTTACAAAAACCAACTTTTGCTACTAACACCTAACTATTATTTCCCATCCTAAATAAAATACACCAACCTTAAACAACAATATAGTAAACTTAGATGTTTACCTCACAAATTCTTCTCGATTGATGGAATAACATAGGTGTTCCAATAATATAAAACCCCCAAGCCAATCAAACCAAAATAACAAGTTATGATTAGTCTAACATAGGTAGCCATTTTCTAATGCTAACAAGCAAATTGATTATTGAATTCTTACTTGTAAATTGACTGAAGTTGGTGTACTAGGGCAAGGCCAGGTTGTAATGATGCCATCAATACTAGGCATCACATGGTGGATGGTGGCTTCGCCCAAAGCATGGGGAAGAAGAGAAAAAGAGAGGAAAAGGGAGTTGGCTGTAGCGACACTAAGGAGTGTAGGCCATTGCTAGTGGTGGGGCATCAGGCAAAAGGAAACAAGGAGGAAAAGAAGAAAAGAAAAAAAAAAGGAGAAATAGTGGCAGCCTGTGCTCGAGCAGCACCAATAGCTTCTGCTACCGTAAGCGCCAAGAGAAGGGAAAAAATGAGGAAGAATAAAAAAAATATAAGGAGAGGTGGTAAGAGGTGGCAATATCTCTCAGTATTGATTGTGATAGTTGCTTAGGTGAGAACAATGGAGATCGCGTGATCACACACAACAAAATAAGAGGGACAGGAAAAATGAGAGAGGGTATCTATTTTTTCTCTTAAATTTAAAATGCAAAAATTTAAATATAATAAAAATTCTATATCTAACAAAAGATATTCTAATATTGTCTTTGCATTTAGCTCCTTTTACTTTGGAAAGAGATATATACACACACGCATGGAGATCCTTATGTTGACACCTGAAACAAAATTTGGGAAAACTTGAAGAAGAGAGAAAAATAACAAAACAATTTTCAGCTTTGTTTAATTGTTTAAAGGCAAAGGTAAAGGTAAAGAAAGCATATAATGTAATTGTTATTTTTAATTGATTATCTATTATAAAGGTGTAAAGAATAATAATAATTTGAAATATGTAACATAAACTATTACTTATAAATTAGAAATAAAAAATATCAATGTTTTTGTAAGCTAGTGGATGGCCTACAACATAGGCAATGTGTGGTATGTTTGGCATATATGATTAACAATTAAATTATATTAAAATAAAATTAATTGATGTTATCAGTAAAAATGACTAATCAGTCTATTAGAAAGAATAATCTTTTTCAATATTGCTTAGTTTAAGACTTTTTTCATGTTCCCATTCTTAATTTACCTAGATATTCAGCTTAGGATAGTTGGGTATTTGATTTCTATAAACACATAAGTTGTATTCTCTTCGTGATGTAATAAAGAGATTTTTCTCTCATCTTGGCATCAAAGCCAACTTGCCTCATACACCTTTTCCCCTCCATTTCCAAGTTTGTGCCCTCTTTTTTTAGTCTTCTCTGTCGAAGAAGTGACAAGGCTTCGACGTTTCACCTCAGCCCTTCTATAAGCCTGACTTCATTGCTACCTGGTGATCCCCTATAGAGATTCCTGCACCAATGTGCATGGTGAACATGACCGTACAATACCACTACTATCACTCAGGTCTTCGACCTTGTCATGGTTTGTTTCCCCTTGTATCCAATTGCAGCCCATGAAGTTATGGCTAACCTAGCCTCCTCAATGTTGGCCCCCCTTACTCTCAGCTGCTACCTAAGTCATCACCAGCCCATCTTGTCTCTTCACTTTTCTTTGTCTTCAGAGAATTGATTTGCATCAAAATTAATTAAAAAACCAGAAAACTACAAAAAAAAAAAAAAAGTAAGATCAAAGAAAAAAAATCTTTTAATTTGTTATAGGAATAAACATTAAGTTCAACAATTCTAACCATCTCCCATCGGATTGAGTATTTGAAGTTCATGTTTGCTTTTATAGTAGTATCCAATTCACAATTACTTTGTTCATAATCTTTCTACTTTGTAAGAAACACAAGATAGTCATTGACAAAAGACGGATGTATTTTCATCAGAAAAATGTCTTTCATACAAGTATTTGAAGTTACTTTCAATTTAAAATAAGATGATCATTTTAGCAATACATGGTACGTGGAATGATCTAGTCATAAATCATTTAATATCTCCAAATTCTAAGATTTCAAGGTCGAACATGAAGAATTTCAAGTAGCAAAATGGCTTTCTAGTCTAGATGATCCCCTCAATGCAATTTAGTCACAGTTACTTGTCAATGCTACTGATCATCATTGTCAAATGCCTTGTCATCAATCCTTCATGCAATGCTTACATGTACCACCACATGTTCTTCACTCGTAGATATGATCCAACACAACCAGACAAGGTCAAGGATGTGGCCATGGACATGATTTTTGCCATCCTTGTGTAGACTGTGGATGCACCAACGAACCATCATTACTGGGATAAGTTTGGGTGACCACCCGCAACTAAAGTTGTTAAGGAAGCCACCATGATTGCACTCTAGTAGCCACGACAATCACCATTAACTCTCCAGAATATAAGCAATTTCATGCTATACTCACGAAGTCTCCTAGATTATTGAATTTTGTGGCAACTATTTCAACTTTTACTTCTTCGATGGTACAATACAAGACCTTATGATTACTTGATTTTTGTGCATCTTTTATGCATGACGAATAATCACAATTTGTTTTTTTTCCTTCTCACCCTTCCAGTTTGCCTCCTGTATCTAGTGTGAATGACTTTTACATACCATCAAATGGAAAAGTTACCTATGTACCCCTACATTAGTATTAGATGAAGTCGTTTATGATCCTAATTGTTGCTTATTAAGATGTGCAAACATTGAAGGTCGGTGAAGGCTATGAATCTAACGACTCTTTTGCTTAAATAAATAGTTCTCCACTAGCACTCTTTCTATCATAAACATAATGCCACTTCAGCAGCGTGGCATTGTTGACTTCACATCTGGCAGTATAAAAAATTTAAAACTGTCAATGAAAAATCCTTGTAATTTTCACAAGCATGTGAGTTGGGCAACTGTTATCTTACATTACTTTCTTCCTGTACTCAGATTGCACCTCCTCTCTTTTTAGCCTTGTTTAGTTTGATATATGAGGTGCTAGTTGGGTATTTGTAATTGGTAAATTTTGTTATTTCTTAACCTTTATTGATGATGATTGCAATGCATGACTTAGTTATAGTTGCTTGATGCATTTAAAAATTCTTATTATGATATATAGATATAATTTTATGCTTCAATTAAAATTTTCTACACAGGTAATGCTTGAATACATGTAAATTGACCTTTAACCTTTTCTGCCTTTCACAAGGCATCATTTACTACACCTGCCTAAATGTCTCAACAAAATGGCATTGCTAAATGTAAAAATCAACATCTACTTGAATACAGTGCATAGTGCATCTATGACTTTGATATACTTGCTCAAAAGTCATTTAAAAGTTCTTGATGCATTAAAAAATTCATATTATGACATAAAGACATAACTTTTTTGCTACAATTCAAATTTTGTGTGTCGCTAAAGCTCTTGAACATATACAAATTCTATGTTTCACAATGCATCATTCACCAAATTGCATGTGTGTATACATCTTAGCAAAATTAGGGCTGTAATCGAGTCGAGCCGAGTTCGAGCTCATGCCAGCTCGAGCTCGAGCTCGAGAAAACTACACAGGCTCGAGCTCGGCTCG
>JBBMJZ010403602.1:0-29223 GCA_037833815.1 Zingiber zerumbet
TCTGATACCATGTTCAAAGCAAAACCTAAATTCTCGTGTCTTGGGAACCACGAGTTAGACCTTTATATAGAAAAGAAAATATACACCAAAAGACAAAAATACTCCTATAATTATTCTAACAGCATCCATTAACATTAATTCGTTGCAGCGCATCACATCTCTTATGTATGATGGAGTGTAGTGAGAGCTTAGTGGGTTGGTCTCCGAACAGTCAGGGTGGCACGAGGACGATGGGGTCACCAAGGACAGTGAAAATCACTAAAGGTGGAAAAGGGAATGAGTGAGATGACAAGAGAAGACGGGAGTGGAGAGGAGTTGCGACATTTACAATGAAAAAGGAAAGAAAAAAATTAAAAAACCAAAAAACAACGGGACCTAGTGGGGAGGAGGTGATTAGGTTTTAATTGACATTTTGCAATTTTGTCCATTAATTTTAATAAAAATTATAATTTGATTCATAAAAATGACTGATGAAACAACTATTCTATAGATGTCCCTTTCCCCTTATTTTGTATCAAGCTGTCAAAACTTTTGAAAGCTTCGTTCTTGGCTTCATTTGCCACTTTCTTTACAACTTTCTTAGTTCTTATAAGTGTTTAATAACTTATAGATGTTCTTTTTCCATCACTTTCTCTCACACTTCCTCATTTCACCGCCAAAATTCTATATTTGATGGTGCCTTAACTCACTGATTATGCTCTTGGCTACCGTTTTCAAATTTGATGTCATCTTATCTCATGTCCTATTCGAGTCGCTATGTATTTATCTTAATACTTGTGCTCATACCCTCTTCTTAAAGATACTTTATTTCCTATCCTTTAACCTCCCCCACTTGATCCTAGCAGTCACACATGTTTTCTATTAGCTATTATAAGTTTTATATTATTGCAAAATTCAATATAGCTTTTTCTTTTTCATTTCTTATTCCAAAACCATTACCTCCGTATCATGTTCCTCATTTCTTACTCCCCATTTAGATCTCTTTCTATTAAAATCATCTTATTTTTTTATACTACCTGATCTTGGTCTTCTTAAAACCTATGTTTGGTGTCTTCATCAAATCTTGTTTAAGGTGCATATATATTAATTATATTAATAGTTTCTTTTGTTATCTTTATCTTAAGTGCTATAATCAAATTTCCTTTTCATACTACTACTATTTTGTTCCTTAACAAACTATTTACAAATATACGTATAATATTTCTCATTTTACTTTTTCTCGTGTACCATAACTTAACACTTAAGTTTTCTATCATCTTTGTCTTCTCCCCTACCTATTTTGTCTTCTCCTAATTATTGTACCTACTACCTCCAGTGTTTTGCTAATGAGTTTTCTTTCGTTTCACCTTCTAAATCTAAGATAATTGAAATTCTTATAATGCCTATTGTTATCTAATCTAAGGTGTGAGAACTTTTGCATCCGTAATTCTACACTCAAGTTCTTATGGAGATGTATTAGTCCTTTCGAGACGTTGCAGTCATATCATGCAACTTCAGGTACAACCTAGTATTAACGTAATAGTTTGATGGATTCATACATAGCATTTATCTATGTTTTACTTGCAATCTAATGTAGCCCTTCTTTATTTGAGCTTGGAACTTGTTATGGCGGAGTTTATTCGACATGAGCGGAGTTATATACAGATTATAAATGAGAAAAATTAAAATTTAATTAGTTGCATGTATATTTAACTTTCTAGAGTATGATGATTAAATTAATTAACAAATATAAAGAGGAACAAACATGTCTTAGCAATCTAATTAATTATTAAGTAAAATTTTGATTATAATAAAAATTAATTGATATTATTAATAATTTAATTAAATAAGTATTGGAATCATATTGACACAATGTGATACTTTGCCAAAATGGTATCGATTAATATTTGAAACTTTGGCATGATTTGAAATTTTAAAGCTTGGTTCAAGGTTCATCTTATTCATAGTCTACCTATTATTGTTTCTTTGCTAAGGTGCACCTAGGGATCAAGAAGCCTTTGATGCATTAGATTCATAACATAGTGCATAACTTCCTTATGTGCATGTATTTATTCCCTTGGAATTGTGTCAATCTAAGTTCACTTCTTAATCTTGGAAAGGTTAGGGATTGATCTCTTGGATGTTAGAAACATGGCTTAAAATTTCGTTTTGTGCCGGATGAAACGGACGAAATTTGTCACTCTACTCATCATCCAATATTGGCACCATGGGTTGTTGCGGGATCACGGAGGTGTCACGATCCTGTAGCGAACTATGTGGGGTCGCGGTCCTGCAGTGAACTATGTGGGGTCGCAGTCCCACGACGAACTCCACAGTCGTGGAGGTCATTGCCACGAGGCCACCATGACGCGAGTGGGATGTAGAAGAAAACTTAGGTTTATAATTAAATTTAGAGTTAATAATTTCAATTCTAATAAAATTATCTCATCAATTTAATATATTTTTATTTATTTTAATTTTAAAATATATAATAAATTATTTATTTATTTACCATATGGAGGCATCATGATCTCATTTTTTTCCTTTTTAAATTTTTTTTATTGTTTTTATTTTTTTAATATTTAGATTAACTTTTTTATTTTAATTAATATATTTTATATTTAAAAAGTATCATAACTATATCGGTATGACACGATATAGTATCGAAACTGTATTGTTTCGGTCATAAACTAAAACGCTAATGCGGTTAAGATTTTAAACCATGGTTAGACGAATTAATTTTTTCATCCTATGAACGATACTATTATTTTTTTTATTTATTTTTTGATAATCCAGGTGTCCAGACCCTTACATACCCAACTAATCGTGGAGATGGACGACCCTCCTCCTGATTTGTCCACCGGGTAAATACGAAAGGGCTCACAATAGTGCATCGGTAGTCCGATTTCCATAATCCCTCCACTGTAGGGTTGCTCAGGCCTTTAACCGGGTACTCAAACCATGGCTTTCTCAACATAGTTTTTTCCTCCAAATTAAGTGTCCACCCATGTCCGAGGATTGACATATGGTGCTCTAGGAATCCACCTTGACACCTTACCGTTGCACCATGCACGGGAGGGCATGCATGGTGCTATTATTTGTATTAATATAGTATCACCATTAGTCAAAATCTTATTATATTTTTTAATTTATTATTTTAATTGTAACTTAATTGTTTATGTATATAAACTTATATTTAGTGGTATCAAAGCCAAGTAGAAGAGGATTGTAGAACTAGAACTGATTTGAATTCAATCATGTTGATTTTTGACATGTTACAATACCACAATTTTATTTATTTTTCAATCAATGATAAAACTCCTACATAAAACAAGTTTCAACTTTTGACTTAAAGTGCTGGATTGGCTTGATGAAGATGGGGAAGTAATAAAGGCAGGTGTGTATTTGGTGGCTTTAGGGAAAGCTATAAAAAAAGAAGTGTTAATGATGATGTATGAGAGTATGAAGAATATGTTATTGAAAAGAGAAAAATTAACACTTATTTTTTGTTATCATAATGTAGAGAGGGGAGGTTATACCATCATATCAAAGTTGTGGCCTTCTCCTAATGAGATTATTTGAGACAATCCTAACTCTAGGACCACTTGTTTAAATACTTAGTTGAGAAAGATGTGTTTGGGGTGAGCGTAATTATCTTTTGCTACAACTATGTTGAGAAAGATAAAATATTCTATTATATTCAGAGAGAAATATCACATCACATACTTGGGACTCAAGACATCTATCTATTGGTTCAAGTCTCTTATATATATCCATATACTTGTGTACCATCTATAAAGCTCAACTCCAATGTTTCTTGCTAAATGCTTCTACTTTTAGATAACTAGAGCAAGCATTTTATTACATTGCTACTGTTATTCTCCTTGATATCCAATCTTCCTGAGCTTAAACTAACAATGCTGATTCATTGTTTACTTCAGTTTTTGTACTGATATCTTTTACTAAAATCTTATACTCTCTTCAGGTGCCTGAGGGACTTGAAATGTGTGTTCGACTTATGCTTCCTGGAGAGATAGCACTGGTCACTAGTCCTCCTGATTATGCATATGATAAATTTTCAAGGTAACTTTCTAAATTAAGTCATTTATTTTCAGAAAGTGAGTTTGAAGGGGAGCCTTAGCGCAACGGTAAAGTTGTTGCTTTGTGACCAAAAAGGTCACGGGTTCGAATCCTGGAAACAGCCTCTTGCAAAAAAAGCAGGGTAAGGCTGCGTACAATGGATCCTTCTCAGGGACCCCGCATAGCGGGAGCTTCGTACACCGGACTGTCCTTATTTTCAGAAAGTGAGTTTCTGAATTTCATTGTGTCATTTCATTTACAGGCCTGCTAATGTTCCTGAAGGAGCTCATGTCCAGTGGGAAATCGAGTTGCTTGGCTTTGAGATGCCCAAGGTAATCTCAATTCTGATCCACAGTTCTCTAGCTCAAGTTACAATATGCCGTGATCCTTATGCGCATGTTCATCTCGTTATCATTCTTCGTGCACTTACTAAGTGTATCATTTTAGGAATTATGGAATTGTTGGGTGTTTTTGTGAGATTAACTTCAAATTCTATTCTGCTGTTTAAATTTTACACTTGTTACATTAACCCACATTTGATTGCTGAATACAGGATTGGACTGGATTGACATTTCAAGAAATTATGGATGAGGCAGAGAACATCAAAAACACGGTATTCATTTTTGACCTATACATTCCCTCTTGTGAATTGATATTCTCATAATTCTGTTTAATCATATATTTGGTATTTAATTTTTTGTTAATCCGTCCATCTGTGAGAGCTTTCCTTGTTAGCATTGAAGGATAAGTAGTTTTGATAAATTTTAAGCATATGTTGCATCTGCTTTGTGGCACATGAGTATGATAAGATGATGAGAAACCATTTGCATATTCGTCAACTCTGTATCTACCTTTTTGAACCTGTCTACCACTTCTGTATCTATGTCTGACATCGAAACTCAGACAATGATACTCCTAGTCTACACATCTCTTAATGATCATGCGTAAATAAATTTAGAAATAATTGTGTTGAACGCTAGGATCCACCTGTTTCAAGTAAATGTACTGTCATCCAAGTGGCATAGGGCTTAGGGATAAAGTGTTTTAGCAGCTATCTGTTGCACTTTCCTCATTTTATTGTGATGGGCTGAAAATGTTGACTAGGTTTTTACTTTTTATGTTTGCTGCTCAATATTGTGTTTTTTCTAGGGATTTACATGTTTTTATGTTCTTCCATCTTAACATATGAATTCATTTCGAGTTTGCTGGAGAAAAACCATAAGTACTACTTGGTTTTTTTCGTTATAGGGAAATAGGCTATTCAAAGAAGGGAAGTATGAACTTGCTAAAGCAAAGTATGAGAAGGTACAACTTGATTTTTTTTCATGTTTATGTTCGTAACAGGTTTCATTGAAATATTGTTGTACTCTGATGGTGTATTTAGTTCATGAAGATGACTAGTCTGTTCCCTTATGAGTTTTCACTAAATAAAAACTTTTGCTCGTTTGGTTTTTACAAGGACTTTAGATATTATTGAATTATATTTGAAATGTTGAATGTTGAGTTCAAATTTTGATATTATGTTTGATGCTTGTTAAGTAAAAGTCAATTTCGGATTAGCTGAAGTCACCAAGTAGACATGACATGATAAGTAGGTTTTAATTGGATTTAATTTGGATTTCTTTGATCAGTTTAAATTTAAACTAAATTTACATACACAAAAATTTAATCTATAGTAGTATATTTTATAAGATTAAAAAATATATTATATTTATTTTTATATCTTTCTAACAATCGATTTCCTCCATGTCATGGAAGTTGTTTTTTCTTTGTTTACTTTGTGGATAGGAGGGAAAAAATAACTCTTTTAAGAGGTTTTTTTCAGTTTGACTTGATACATCATGATAAAGCAAGCAGAGTCATTTAGATTAGGCAGCATGAACAAGTCAAATAGGTCGGTTGAGATTAGAGATTCCGTCGAGTTGGATAGACCAATCAGATAAGGAAGGAGAACCAACAAGTTAATGTTCCTTGTTAAGCTAGGCAAACAAGGTAGATTAGTTCTATTGGACTAGGCAATTGTACTTGTTAGACGAGCCAAAAAAAATATTCATGCATGGTTGTTTTTTTCCATGTGAGAATTATTCTTTTGTTTATTCTTTATAACATTCCTACCAACAATAGTTAAATGCATGAACCAAACTAAAGAATACTTGTTTGATATCCAATTGTCTATGCTATGGGTTGGAAATTGATTTGTCACAATATTATTTGAGTTATGGAGGAGACCATGATATTCATCCATTTGCTTTGATTTGATCAAAAGAGGGCATGAGCTCATACATGAGCATGGTCCATGGACACAAATGCTTGAATGCCACAAATGTTAGTTCATGTGTGATTAAAATCAAGGAATTTTTAAGAGGGCATTAATTGCACGTGAAAGAATGGTAGTGCCAATCACACTTACTAGCATGGCGCGAAATGACACAGTGGAAATTCGGGATGACAATTTCCTCCAAACTCAATCGAGGATGTGATATCCAATCTAAATGGAGGGTATGAAGGAACTACCGATATTCAATATCCGACTCGAATATCCGATTAAATAATGTATATATATATATATATTTCAAAATTCATTAACTATTTTTATCGATGTTAGGGAGTAGGTTATATAGGTGTTTAATTTATTTTTTTACTTATATTTCTTTTTTTTTTAATATGATATTAATTCTAATATGTTTTTGTAGAATGACAATAGTTGGATGGAAGGAAGAAAATTTTAGTATAAAAGATATTCAATTCTTTAATGGGTCTGATATCCGATGGATATGAGCACGGAGGATATGGAATCCGATCCGACCCCGACTCATTCCCATCCCTACTGGAAATCATGTTGTTTGACATTGTCCAAACAAGTTCCCCTTGGTTAAGAAAAGAGAAGCAATATTTGTTGATGCAGTACAAGAAGAGAGATTGAATGTTGTGCGGAGTAGAAATTGGGCAATAAAGAATTGTAGAAAGATTATAGAAACTTAGGTATCACACCTAAGGGTTTTGAGGCATCACATTATTAGAATATGACATCACACAACCTAAAGAATTCTCAAAAACTCAATTAATGCTTTATATTCCATCACTACAATAACATACATATTTATACTAGTAGATGAACTCATAGAAATAAAAGGACTCCTAAGGATCCACATAGGAGACATAAAGGGCTTATAAAGACTCACAAAGGAAATATAAAGGACTTTTTAAATAATCTTAATTTACTCTAATTTTTCAAGCGTTGGAAGTTAAAACACATTAGAATTGTTGGAAATTTATAGATGACTTTTGACTTTCAAACTTTAACCCTTTAGAATTGATGAACTTTATATTATTTCTCAAATAGGCTCATCATTTTCTAAAGTATGTCCAATTAAAAGTTGGGCTTTGGAGTCTTTATTCCGCGATTATAAATTTTTAATGGAGATTACCACTTGTCTCCATCATTTGACTTTTCTCTTCCATTAATAGAAATATTTCATTCTGCTCATTCACACTTGCATACACTATTTCTCCATCACTATATACCCTAGGACTCATCTCTCAACTCACTCAATTCTCAAGTTATGATTTCTCCTCTAGAGTTCTTGTGTCTTTCTCTCCTCTTTAAAGAGTTCTGAGACTTTAAAAGTTCACCAAACACTCAAATTTGAAGTCTTATTTAGAATTGTAGCTCATTGCATCTTGGGAGACAGTTACCAATAAACCATAAACCCATAGGTGGGATAATATTGTCTTTAAGAAAGCAAAGGGTTTTATGCCCTCTCGCTTTGGCCTTAAATTTTCTTATTTGACTGGACAAACTGACTTAAAAGGATGTGTCAGAGAATCAAGTCCATGATCAACAAGATTATGCTGGTGATGATGGTACCAAAAGAATACCTCCCCCATTTGAAGTGGTGCCTCAATAGTTGAAGGGGTGTATCAAGAATCAAAAGGGGACATGATCCACGTTGTCATACTGATGCTCCATTTATTTGAGCTATTGACTTGCCATTGAGTTGATTGACGAGACCTAACCTATTAGACCAATTTCAGTAACTGAGAAAAATTCCAACAACACTATTGCTTATCAATAGCTATTCTATTTCTGACCTCTTCCATTCTGTTGGAATATGTAAATATATATAGGGGTATTTCTGTAATTATGTTGTATATCTTCTTTCCTATAAAAAGACTAACTCGTGGTATCCAAGACACGAGATTTTGTTTTCCTTTTAACATGGTATCAGAGCCAAGTTAAAGCAAACCCTAATTTCCTAAGAAAACCTTAATTTTTTTGCCGTCATCCCCGTTCCCTTTCTCCTACGTGTCTACAGTGCTGCTCCATCTCATGGACAGACCGACGCTGCCACAGCGCGAGCTGCCGGTGCTATGTCCTCCCGCTGCCTCCAAGGAGATCCAAGAAATCCGCCCTTCACGTGCCGCCTTCGCCGCTTGCTCGCTCGGCGAGATTTGCGTCGGCACCGCCTTCGTGCTTTAGTTCGCTCTCTCGGCGAGATCTGCCTCGCCGCGCTCTCCACCACCTCTGAGATCGCGCCCCACAGCCCCCTTCCGCGTCGACGCAGAATCTTCTCCACCCAGGGCCACGCTGCTGTTGCCATCGCCCGCGACTCCACGGCCTCCTGCACGATCTTCTCCCTCGCTTGCCGTGCCTCCCTCGTGGCGACAAACTCTCACAGACGCCGTCAAATCTAGCTAGGGTTCGCACGACACACCCTGCATTCTAGCCTACTCTCCGGCATCATTAGCATCTTCACCGGCGTCCATCAGCGTCGTCCACCAATGTTGGTCCTGCCTATTCATCAGCGCTATCCGAAGTCCTCAGCCTTTCTTCGCAGTTCTTTCCAAACTGATCAATGGCTACATCCGGCGTCCCAAAGCCGGATATCTCAATCTTTAGCAACCACATCACTGGACCCTTTCTTCCGAACAATTGGATGGTAAGAATTACGTCTCTTGGGCCTCTCAGCTTTGGCTTGTTGGGCAGGGTTATGAGACACATCTCACTCAAACTGAATAAGATGTTCATGTCGCCGATCGTCCTCTATGGAAGAAGGTTGACGTTCAGTTGTGTTGCATTATTCGAGCCACCATCCATCCATCTCTTAGGAATGTCTATGGAAGAAAGCTGTTTGGACACAGGCTCTACAACTCTTTACAAACACCTCTCGGCGACTCTATCAAGTTTGTGAAGATCTCACGACCATCCTTAGTGCCCATCATATTTAGGATTCAATGTCAACTTATCTGGGTTCGGTCTCTAGTTTTCTTTGTGATTTCAATGTACTTTATCCTCATCAGTCTCTTCATCCTTTACCACCTAGGGTCTTTGGTTCTATATGTTTTGCTCATGCTCTTGATCCTGGTATTGGCATACTCTCTCATCGGCCTCATAAGTGTGTCTCCCTTGGATACCCCCGGTCTCAGAAAAGGTATGAGTGTTATTCCCCTACTCTCCGTCAGTACTTTATCTCTACCGATGCCACGTTCTTTGATTCGGTTCCCTTTTTTGGGCCTCATCTCCATCCGAGTTCTTTCCTTCTCCGCCTGCACCAGTGACAGTCTTTTATCCTCTGAGGGTGTCTCTATCAACTCCAGCCTCATCTCCTCCTTTGCAGGTTTATCGGCGTCGTCCTCACCCTGCTTTGTCGCCTCCCATCACTGACATTGCCATAGACACATCTTTGGAGTCGAGTCCTTCACCTCTTCCTTCGGTCCCGTCCCTTAAGTCTGATATTCCCATTGCACTTAGGAAAGGTATGTGTTCCACTCGGAATCCTTCTCCTCATTATATTTCCTTGAATTATCATCGTCTTTCTCCATCCTACTTTTCTTGTTTTTCTTCCTTGTCGTCTGTCTCTCTTCCAAAGACTGCAGGTGATGTCTTTGCCCATCCGGGATGGAAACGGGCTATGCACGATGGAATGTGTGCCTTGCAGCACAGTGGGACTTGGGACCTCGTTCCTCTACCACCTGGGACCTTATTCCTCTACCACCTGGGAAGTCAGTTGTTGGTTGTCGATGGGTGTATACAGTGAAAGTTGGTCCAAACGACACGGTTAACCGGCTTAAGGCTCGCCTCGTTGCTAAAGACTATACTCAGATCTATGGGGACACTTTTTCTCCTGTTGCCAAGATGTCTTATGCGCGCCTTTTCTTGTCCATTACCGCGATTCGACATTGGCTTCTTTATTAGTTGGACATCAAAAATGCATTCTTACATGGTGACCTGCTCAAGGAAGTCTACATGGAGTAACTTCCGTATTTTGTTGCTCAGGGGGAGTCTTCTGGTCTTATATGTCGCTGTGAAAATCTTTATATGGCCTCAAGAAGTCACCCAGGGCATGGTTTGGTAGATTTAGTATTGTAATTTAACAGTTTGGAGGTTGATGTAAACATATTAATGATAACATAGAGAGATTTTTCTCTTTTCCACTTCATTCGTCTTAGAGAGTTCCATATGTATCATCTTGGATTGAGGATTATATTTTGTGATAGTAAGTTTGACATTCTATTGACTTATTCGTGGAAAAATCCATTTTATTTGTTTCAAGATTTGAGCTTCGTTCTCACTTAAAATTAAAAACCTTGGATGAGTTTCTGAGTTCAAGCTTCTGATGAGCTCCCTTCTAAATAGGAATGGAATCTAAACCAAGGTTAAAATCTTGAATTGTGCTAAAGTTACAATCATTAACTATATCATACCGATGTTTCAATGCATGGTGCCAATAATGGATTGGAGTTGTTGAAGAAGGAAGGAGATGAAGCATAGGAAGATACAATGTTTATGCCGAGCATGGTTTTAAATCTTGTGTCTGGATGATATGGTCGAAACATATCATTTTGCTAAATTACCAAAACTTGATACCCCTCAACATACACAATGTCTCTAAAACTATAACACAGCTCGAGATTTTGAACCTTGGTGCTAAGTGGTATTGAGTTTCAGTTATTTAAACTTGAGCTTGACAATTAGTGCTCGAGCAGAGCCTCGCTGCTTGGCTAGTTGGCAGCCATAGGCTTGCCAATTCTCTATGCCATTGATTAGTACAAGATTATTTTTGAGTTATTCAACCTTGTTAAGATGACATAATTAATGGCTTCATGTCGTGGTAGGTCTGTTGTAGTTCCCTATGATTAAACACATTGTTTAATCCATTTAGTCATTGAAAACCATGTAAATTTCAGTAGCAAGTTGACTTGCATTAGTTTAGGATCTGAGAAGAGGGAGAGTCAAGTTCAAGTATTTTCTATAACTGTGAAAAGCTTGACCAGAAGAAAGCTGTTAATATTTGAGTTCAATATCATGATATGATTCTTTTCATTTACTCAAGGTCATTGGCACCATCAGCAAGTTATGATTGTTTGAACTAGCATGGTCAGCTAATGAATTTTATCTTTTCTTTAGCTCTATGCAAATCTATTTCGCTACTAATATCTTAATCAATTAAGTCATATTTGTTACATTGCCTAATCTTTTTGTTCCTCTACCCTTCTTCTGCTCTAATAGATTCAGATCTAACTACAGAATCTATCAGTCTTAGAATGTCATCTCAATCAATTTTCTCTCATTTGATACCTATTTGTTTTTGGATCTTAGTATTTTTCATCTTATCCTTTATAATAACTTCCCACATTCATAAGTTAGCTATGTTATGAATACATATCTTTTATCAAATCGATATAATTACTAAATATTCTTTTCTTCTACAATATCCACTATAATCATTGTCTCGGAGCTCTATCATAAGTTTTTTTTTTCATGTCAATAAAAGTTATATACACATGATAAAGTCCCTAGATAACTATTATTATGGTGGCTATTAGAGAAAAGGAATGTCTGGTAAGATTAAGCTAAAAAGGAAATGTATGATATTATAGTTTAGCAGAGTTAAAGTTACTAAAAGTTTGACAAATGAAATTATTTAGCCATTAACTTGACATGCCAAGAGCAAATTGCCAAATTGTTCCAGTTTTTTTAGTTATCTCTATCTTATAACTTATCTTTTGTTTTTTAAATAAAATATTTCTGATTCCTGCGGGCATTTGTAAGTCAATGACAATAGATGATACACCAATTGACTATCATAATCAAATAGCCAACTACTTATGCATCTGTCATTTGAATATTTCTTGAAGTTCTACCTGCAAACAAAAAAAAAGTCTTGCCTAATATGATTATAGTTAATGCTGACAACACAGTACATTGGATTAACTTATGCTTTTTTATTATGAATCTATTTAGTATTTAGTAGGTTGTCTGCTTTTCTATTAACTAATTTTACATTGCCTATTATATGCACTCTTAGATGTGATTATCTTCTTGTATTTGAACACAGTATTCTTTAATGTGATGAAACAACCTATAGATATTCATCCATGATCCGGGCTACTAACAAAACTGCCTTGATTCATTCTATCGTGTCTTCTTTTCCTACTAGCTGCAAGCTTCCATGAATGATGTTATAGAATCATGTGCATGCTGGAATATGCTGATGTTGTTTACCATATTAAAAGCATTTCCTGTAATTATTATTAATAACTAAAAACATAAAACTGTCATGCACTAGTTTCATTTGAATTCTAAGATAATAAAAGAAAAAAGGTAAGTAATTAGCTAATTTAGCTTGACCACTAAATTCCTTATAACAAGATCTTGTTACATTTACATACCACATGTATTTTTTCTAAAAAAAAAAGCTGAAGTTGTGATCCATACTACATGGATGTTTGTTAGAAAGGAAATCCCATTTAAGCAATCTGTCTTTTGTAATATGCTTGGTGTTGACAGACAAATTTGGTAAGCATTACTTCAAATAAACTTCTATTAAAGTATTGCCCTTCATATGCGCTGCCAATCTCAACCTCTAATTTATTTTTTCACGTAAAAGAGGTGAATCTAAGTCTTTTCCTTATTGTTGCTCTTAAAGCTCAACCTGCTTAGACCTCACTGTTTTAACTTGATTTTTAGTTCATAGGTTTTAATTTATCAAATTATATCCACATTGAGCCATTTGTTTTTCTTTAGTTTTGACAGTACAAATTAATTTAATATTGAAGAATTGTTTTAATTATTTTTGCACTCTATTGTTTGCCTGTAACTTTAGCCTTGCTCTATGGGATTCGCAACTGGTGGAAAAACTTTCTTTTTGTGGGGAGGCTGCATGATGGTAAATTTGGCATCTCATCTCACAATCAAGTGGAAATTAACATGCTTTAATATGCAAGTCTTATATTTTGTGTAATTCCTAGATGCATGCAGAAGATTTTAGGAAAGACTTGTATGGTGTTGTTAGTGGGCTTAGTGATGGTGGATACTCAGATGACATGACCCTTGCAGCAATCGCTGGTAATTGCTATGAGATCCTTTAGTAATAAATCATCTGAAACAAGTTTTTTATTTTATTTTAATGAAGTGGATCTATGGCACTGCATGATTTTTGCAATTATCTTGAAATATTAAGTGAGACATAATACATACCTTATCATTCTTATTTGTTTCTATGACAAAAAAAAATTAATAATTGAAGTAGGATGATGCCTGTAATTCTAGCCTCTTTACTACCAAATAATAGTATTTGACCTTAGCTATCACTATTCAAGGGGCAAGGAGAAAACTAACACCCTCTAGCTGCAATGATTTTCTCCTAGGATTGAACTACACATCATCAAATAGATCAAACAATGTGTAAAACCCAAATAAAAAGTCACATTCAACTTGGAAATGCAAAATCATCAAACCAACATCATGAACTATCCATACTCAAAGCGAACACATTCAAATCAACATAATGATAAGAATACAATTTATAAAATGAGGGATAAGATAAACATCCAATTCTTTACAACAAATGAAGTGAATGTCTCCCTAGGAAAATTTATTAAAAAACCATTTAGAAATGAAACCTAGGTAAATAAAATTGTTGAACGAAATCTCCACCTCAAATATGCTACATGAAGTGAACCTTGTGGCCAACAAAATGGGAATGAGCAAAAGTATGTCCTACATATCAATAAGGAATATTTATAGATTATGACCTAGACTTGACCTTGGGCCGGATCCGTAATTAGGTTAATGGGCCAGTTACCTATTGACCCGGTTATCGAGCCTAAACCGTAACCGGCCCGGCTCCCAGCTGGGTTGGTTACGGTTCAATGGCTGAATTAACTAAAACTGGCGGTTAACCGACGATTTAAATTGATTTTTTTATTATTTGTTTTTTTAATTAAAATTTGTTAAAAATATGTGTTTGCTAGGATTTGAACCCATATTCTCCTGGTTGAGGACCAAAAATACTTACCAATTAGACTAAAACAAATTAATATTCATATTGTGATAGTTAACTAATCACTAATTTTCTTTTGATAACCTAGAAAGATATTTCTTTTAAATGCGATTTAAAAGTGTAAAGCAATTCTCACTGTTAGATTAGGGGGGGGGGATTTTTTTTTTTTTTCTCGATCTAAATTATTTGATAGTTTTTTTTTATCAATAATTACGATTTAGTCCTTATACCCTAAGGGATATATATAGACAACTTAAATAAGTACAAGTTTTTTTAACCATTTTAATTTTTTTAATATAATAATATTGAATCGTGCGCAAACTGTGAACCGACGGTTCTGAACTGTGAACCATCACCGTTTTGAATAGTTAAGGTTAAAGGTCTGAACCATCGAAAATTGGGGTCAAATATATGATGACCAAGTAAAAAATCACTATAAATTTATTAGCATGGTATTATCACCATTAATTTTGTCACAATGAAATATATTACCATTAGTTATCACCATAAAATTATCGCCATTAATTATCTCCGTGAGTTATCGCCATAAAATTATTATCATGAATTACTATAACCATTAAACTTTTATCATGAACTATCATCATAAATTTATCTATATGCTTCAACATTTTAGCCACACCTTTATGTTTTTTATGTTTCTTTGCTTTCAGATATAGCCGTGCTTCCAATTAATTACTTTAAGATCCTCAATTTTATTAATATGGGCTAAAAGTTCCACCTTTTTCAATAATCCAGTAGTCACATCCCTTATAGTTTGAGCATCCACCCAAAGCATACTTCATCATACAAAGAAAGATCTCCTTTATCTTTTATTGTTATCCATCCATCAAACTATTCTTGTTACAGTATCCATTCATCAAACTATTCATATTATAACCATTGTATTCTTATTTATACAACTTGAAGAAAGTAAATAACATGAAAATCTAGATTACAAGGATAACCAATTCTACTAAGGTTATGATTCAAAGAAAAATCACCAAATGCATTTGGAATCCGACAAGAAATCATATTATGAAGTTTTATCCCGTATTGCTGTAATTGGTCCATGTTTAACTGCTTTTATAATCCAAACTTAATCTTTAGAATTATGGTTATACTTTCCAAGTGTTCTTTTATTTTCAGCACTCAAAACATTAAAACATCATGATTTTGACACCATAATGGAGAACAAAGTTCAGATTTGGATAAATCAAGATATCAATATCTCTTCATATTTCAAAAAAAACTAGCAGGAAAACATCCACTTCAAGATATATCAGGAAGAATACTCTCAAGACCCAGGAAATTCTTTTTTATATCACACTCACATCATGAGTATCTACTTGCTAAAACATTGATTTTATGAAATTTAAACACAAATTGCAGGAAGGAGAGTTCTCTGAATCATGAGGAATTTAAATTGATCTCCAATTGTCCTTAACAGTTTTGATGGCTTGCACTAAAGTTTTCCCTGTGCTTAATGTGCAAAAATTCACTTGTATTCAATCCTATATCAATAATAACCACAAGAAAAACTTGTCTACAACGCATTATAACCCTTAATACACAAAAGAAATTGTTGGAAATTCTCTGCAGCTTCTGCTCTCAAACAAAGAGAGCTGCGAGAAGGTTAATTCTTTGGGAACAAAAGAAAGATCATTATTACTCACCAGAGTGTTGGAAGGACTTGAAAGAAGGTGAAATCTTGCTCATTATAGCTTCCAATATGCAAGATGCACATGTCAAAAACTCTGTCCTGTTGCTTCCCTTAAACAAAGAAGGCTACAAGAATGCCAAATTTCAGGGAAAATGCTCCAACTTTCTCCAAATGAGAGTCAAAACTATAACTACTCACTGGAGGGTTGAAAGGACTCATAAAGAAAGTGGAGGTCCACTGTTTTGGGCTCTAAATAAAACAACAGTGGTGTTCTCGTGGGTGCAGAAGGTGGCAATAATGTTTCAACAACGGATGGTGATTTTTCATAAAGGAGATGTGACAAGGTTGGAGGATTGGACAGAGAAGAGGGTTGAGAGGAAACCAAGGGGACATCAACCCTTCGAATGTTCAAGAAGAATTACATGGAATCCTCAATCTCATGCTTGGGGTTGCCTACTCCTTCCTCTCCCACTTTTTATCCTATACCAGTCACTAAAGCTAACTTTATACTATCAAACTTGAACTTGAACCCCTTGAAGCCTAACTGAATGTAACCTATTAAGGCCCAAACAACCCTGGTTCAAATTTGAACAAACCCAACTCCATCCAAGGATCAAATCCTTATATTAAGGGAGGTTTTAACCTCAATTTAATATCCCAAAAATAATAATAAAGAGAAACTCAAACAACACCAAGTATCACTAAATAAACCAAAGTTAATTTAATTGCAACAAAAGAATTTATAATTTATAAGGAAATTCTAGATCATAACACTAGTCATTAGCTCTCTTGAAGTTAGCATCATTCTAAGTGATCATCTACTATGTACTCTGCAACAGTTTCTTGCACTCCACTATTGATCAAAATCATATTGTATTGCATATCTTGATATTATATTGATGCACTGACTTATGAAACATTATCCTTTTTGTTGGAGTAAATAAGTTCATGATGCTTGTCCTTGTTGTCTTGTCTAGCATCAAACATGAATGACACTGCAAATCTCATTGAGGATCAAATTTTGATCTCTGTCACCTTCTCATCTAGTATCTAAAATGAATGAAACTTGTCCCCTTGGGGCGGTGCAGTGGTTGAGGCATGGGGTGTTGCCACATGAGGTCTTGAGTCGAAACTCGGCACGTTCGAGCATGCCCTCCCCATGCCTTGGCCACTTGCACTAATGGCTAGTAGCCACCCATGATTTACCTCCTTTGTGTTGGCCTAGGGACGGGTTGGCAAGGGCGCTGGGAGTGAGCGAATTGCCTTTTGCCACATAAAATGAATGAAACTTGTAGAAATCCCATTGCTTCTTGAACAAGATGATCAAATCTTGATCTCTTTCACTCCCTCATCAAGATACTTGCTGACAAAGACCAATATGTCGAATGTAGACACATGCTCAGATAGTAGCCAGAGGAGAAGGCTAGTTAGGAAATTTAGAGATGGGAGAATGGGTCCAAAAAGTGACCTAGTTGTCAACCAGTGACCACAAGCCATTGGAAATTTGGGATCCTTGAACTTTGCAGTGAAGAACAGTACAAGATTATTATAGCTCAACATGGGCAACATGAGCACAGTCTGCCATCGTGCAGCACAAGATAAGCCATAAATTTTCATTCAGGATTAGCTAGTATAATTAGTCAATACTGGCAGGCAGGAACTCAGGTACCATACTGCTATAAACCAAGTTGGATAAAACAAGTGGATAGCTAGCTGAATAGCGGTTCTCCTACTCATATTTTTCACCTTGAACATACCTCCTTCCTCTGGCTCCTCTAGCGCATGGTAACTTAGCCCTAAATAACACTCTGTAGTTCTACAAGTCTATCCTAGGAAGACAGGAAATTACTTACTTGCAGGTAGTGTTTGAGAGTTTACATGCTTCCCAACTCAAGTTTTCACAAAAGGGAACTTGGGCCAATTTGCTCTTGATCTGTGACCAGACCAGTATGACCCCTACAAAATATATATCCAAACTTCAAACTGAATCTTTATTCATGACTACCATTCTGGTCAGGGGGGCAACCCTAGAAGTCATACTGAAGTTTAGATAATCCCACTTCAACGTGTTTAGGGGTGAGGAAAACATCAAACTTCGTAGTTCTAAGTGAGAATTACAAAGACCTCGGGTCTGGAGTTCACTATCAGTAGTTCATAAATAATAGCAAAAGATTTTCCTAAGTGCTTCCCTCGTGACTCCTTTGTACTCTAGACTATCAGATACTTGTCAAAGTGATGATTAACTTGGTGAAGCAATAATAAAAAAGGCACCCTAAACCCTAAATCAAACCACTTAAATCAATGATGCCGTGACATATAAACATCTTGTTTCTGTTACTTTTCTTTTACATTTCCATTTTTCATGGAAAAACATCAGAATTTTTGGCTAAAGACATTTCTTTCTTTCTTTTTCTCATGTCACTTTGTAATAGATACCAGATACACTTCAGTGTGATATAAAGATCCAAATAGTGACATTGTATTCCAAATTGAATGTACGATCATTTGAAAATGACTTTTGTAATTCTCTCTTGAATTTTACTCCTTTTGAAATGATATTAAAAAAATCAAAGATTTTGAATTTGCGCATGGTTCATTGTAGGTAGTTTTTGTTTTAACACCTCTTACCAATACTATATATCTTACTGATACTATATACTTATGGATGGACTAAAATGACCTTTATACAATTTGGTTTTTGCAGGACAACATAAGAGACTTATTTGGTCACCACCTGTTGCTATCTTCCCCCATCCCCTTGCAAGTGACCTTAGCTTTCCAAGGTTTGTAGCCTCATCTTGCTGGAAAATTTTCAAGACCTTTTCAGGATCAGCTCACCCTTTGTATCTCTTGAACGTAGATACTGGAATTACCTAAGAAAGCAAACATTTGTTCTCGAATCCTATATATCAGAGGTTAACTGGATGATGAACCGTGCATTGTTTTCTACACATTGCTATCTATCTTGGGGATTTGTGCTGCCATATTTTATGGCACTCATACATGTTGCAGCATTCTTACGAGCACCAAATACTGGTTCTTTATCTAAGGAATCCTCTTCCTCGTACACCGGTGAGCTGTCTTTTTCCTGATGTAATCAACCAGCGACTTCCGAACCAAAAGGGACCTTGCTATCCATCCTATAGAGGATGGCTGTAATAGGTTCTTGAGCCACTAGAAAATTAATTCACTGAATTTGAAACTTTTGAACTATAAATTTTTTTGTCATCTTGTAGGTAATTTACATAAAATATTGTTCTTTTGAACAATTACTTATTATGTAATAACTAATGAACAATGTTATGTCTTGCGTATGTTCAGGATTATTGCTAGTTATCGGCTTGCTTATATCAACTGTTATAGAGCTTCTTTCAATGTGGAGTTTAACTAAGGTGGAGGTTCAACTATGCAACATGTTATCCCCAGAAGGGGCAAGTCTTTCACTTGATTCGTACAAATGGGGATTTGTAAGATCTTCTAGCATTTTAATCCAATTAATTCTGTCTATAAACAATAGTAAGGTTTTGGAAGTTAAAGTGACTAACTTCTACTTGTGTATATGGTTGTTGTGCAGGTGTTTCTAGCAATGTTAGTTGATAATTTCTTGTATCCAATCTCCGCAATTCGTTCACATTTTTCAAAATCTATAAATTGGTCTGGTATCCGGTATCACTTGAAAGATGGAAAAATAAGCAAGGTACTTGACTAAATATCTACAACTGATTATCTTTCCAACAATAAAGCTGTTACATGTAACTTTCTTTTATTCAGTACAAATCAAACATATCTATCCTCTACTTAGTCAACTAATTGAGTAATACTAGATAATTCTATAAGAAATTGTAAAATGTGTTATTTTTGTGACATGCCATTTGCTAAACTTGCACCACACAAGATACTATCATAAATAATACCTTAAAGGGTAACAGTAGTCATAATGACCTTAAGTTACTCAGATTCAACAGTCTGCATAAGTTATTGAGCGAGCTAATTTTACTACAATATTATCTTGAGTCTATTGACAAATGAATAGAAGTGCCTGTTATAGCTGAGACATGTTCACTTCCTGATTGACTGTTCTTGATGCTGTCTAGTTATCTTACTCAGAATAATGGCATTGTTGATTCATTATTAGATACTCTAGATATGAATACATACTAACTCCCGCCCACAAAAGAGGAAGTGGAATAGGACAGTGAGTGAGCAAAAGGGAAGGAACACGATGAGGAGAGGTGGGAGCAGAAGTGGGAAACGGTGGGAGTGTAGAAAAGGAAAAATATCCAACACACATTGCCATTATTAGATGCTTCTCTGGGTTTGAAGCCATTAATCCTGTGTGTTTCTACAACAATTTTGGATGCTGAGAGAGGTGTGGAGGTTTGGTGATTCTTATGTCTGTGATTCCCATCCACAAAGGCAAAGTTTTATTTTATATATATATATATATCTTCAAATGGAGTATAATATAATCAATGACAAACAAGCAGAAGTGAGTTTAACTGTGTTTGTGGACTGAATGAATTTGGCTTTTGCAAATATGGAGAGGTGGAGGATTAGCTGCTTCAGTAATTGTAAGGATGGATGTATGACATCCACAAGCAAAGGGAGGGAGGGATGGTGTTGCTTGGAGTAGGATTGGCAATATTACAAGATCCCATAACACAACATGATCCAACCCGATCCAAATATGATTAATAAATACAAAAATCCAAGATTGATGTAACACCAACCTGAATGTATAAATGGGTAACATGAATTGACCTATTTAAAGTAAATTAATTTTAAATAACTTTGATAATTATAATGCCATATAATTAACCTAATTGTTTAGATGGTTTAAAATATTTAGTTAGCTATTTATCATTTTATACTTTTATTTTAAGTAGAATGATGAGATTCATTTATGACACATTTGTACAGCCTTACTAAGTTGTCACCCCTAGCTTAGATAAAAGGAAGAGTCATATAGGTTGCTAGCACATATGGATTTAGAGCTACAGGGAGAGAACCCACAATATAGATGTGGTAGGGGATATATGAGATCAAAGTGAAAAGTGAGCGTGTTTTAAGAGGGATTGCTGATGATGAAGAAGTGAGGGGAGGCATCAAAGTTGTCCAGGTGACGTGGAAAAGAAATTGTTACAAATTGATAGGTCAATGATTGTTTAGTTGATTTCATTTTATTAAATGAGGATGGACTTAGATGATTCTTCAAAATTTTATATAGAAAATTTCTTAGCTACTTTATTCTTGATAAATTTGATTAATTATAAATATTGATTGCAATGCTGATAGTGTTGTTTTTATTGGGCTTGGTTGTTAAAAATATCTTATCTTTGCAACTTTTAACAAGTCTATCCTAATGTTTTACTTTTAACATATCTATTGAAAAAAAAAATCCATCTATGATTTATATCAGATTGCCATTAAATGATGACATGGAAAACTAAAGGTAGTTATAAATCTTATCCAATTCATTGGTTTTATTTCATAAAGTGTCTTTTTCCACGGTATAAAATATTGTGCCATGGCGATCGGCATGGGCAAAATTTACTGTTTTGTCACACTAATCGGCACCGACACAGAGCCATGAGGTTATGGGTTCGAGTCGCGGAAACAACCTCTTGCAAAATGCAAAGTAAGGCTACGTACAATAGACCCAATGTAGTCCAACCCTTCTACGGAACCCGTACTAGTGGGAGCTTCATGCACTGGGCGACCTTTGTTATATTTATATTCAAAAAGTACCAAAACCGTATCGGCAAGGCACGATAGGGTACTAAAATTGTATCTTTCCAGCCATAAACTAAAATTTTGACACTAACTCAAAATTTTAAACCTTAATTTCTTCTTGCCCATGACCTCCTTTGTTTAGATGATATGCCACTTTTTCCACTCTAACCTTGATGGCTAGCTTCTTCTCTTTCTTCACTTCTCCCACTTTAAGGCTTGATTTTCATGCCATACATATTGGCATTGGTGGCCTGCAATTCTTCGATTGTAGGTCAGCCTCTCTCGCATTACTTCTTCAGTTTGTCATTTCATGACATTGGGCTAGGAGGGCAAGGCAGTTAGTCATCTCCTTCCTCCACTCCTCTTCCTCCACTGTAATTGTACCTAAGATGGCCTTGGTCGAGGAGTTAAATTCATGATTGTAATCATATTTAATGCTAGTTGCTAGAGATATTGTGGGGATTATTTGCACTTGACAACAACATTGATGAATTTCTCATCGATGTTTACCCGTATGTGTCACCATGTGCCCAAAAGCAATCATGGTTTAGGAACTAGACTTACCAACACATAAATGCCATAATTTTTTTAACATAAACACTCATCGTATTAAATTCTCCATAGGCATGCCACTAATCAAGTTTGTGCCAACCTCCAGTCGTGAAGGAAATGTATAAGCTTGCAACAAGATGGGACAAGAAACCATGGAGCACTTGAGAAGCCAAAATACAACCTTTTTCACTAGTTAATCAGCAATGAATTTGGAATGGACTCATTGTGAAATGGTATGCAAACGTAGAATTATGCCTCTTCATACCACATGTGGGATCAGTCCCCGAAGTTGATCATTTGGATCTGGGATCCTTTTGGATCAAGCTTCACATGGGGAAATGGAGGCCACTAGTTTATTTGCACAAGAATCAAACATCCATCCAAGGAAGGTGATGAGAGCGCCAAGAAATTGTTCCTCATGTCTATAGTAAAATGTTATTCTCAATAGCCAAATTAAAATTTTCAAAATAATCAGTCTCGTCTTCTCAAACACCACTCTCCTTGACTCAATGTGCAATGTTCCAAATGAACTTGGCCCACATCATCATTTGTGCTTGCCCCATTCATTGAGGTGCTATAATGCAGTGATTTAGACTATGACCACGATTGAGTTAATAGATGTGGGCAAGTCTCCAGCGAACTCTTCCTTTTATTGCCATCTTTTTGCAACACACTAATGCATACTGTTATTGGCAACACATTCTGCCCATGTCTTCTTTGTACCTATCTCTCATATGAGTCTAGGTTCTATGTCAAAATTTTGAAGCAGACATCTAAGTCAAGGAGGTGGTGTCATTGCGGAAGGTCAGAGGTGACTCCTAAAATTTGATCCTAGATCATTTTCTATAAATTATGATAAAATGACTTTATAATAAATAGAAATAATCTACATGTTTTTGTATGGATATGGGATGTGTACCTAATATATTTTTTGTTTTGAATTATTATCAGCAATTGATAATATTGACATTCAATGGGATCTTCCATTACTTTATATAGTTTAGGATGTAAAAATTATTCCAAGAAAGAGACAAATCATCTTCTTTTTTTGAAAACTAAACCTGACAACTTGTGATGAAACATTCACAATCCTACTAAAGTTCTCTAAATGATTCATGAAAAGAATCTCAGTTTGACATCCTTGATCTAAAGTGAAAAATGATGCAACATTGAAATATAAGAATTGGTGGACTTCGTAAATTATGTTTTCTGATGAACTTGCAGATTGAAAGGTCTATGGAAAATGGTCCAAGCTACTCTGACCTTGCATGGAAGAAGTTATATGGTAAAATACAGCCCCATCCTAAAGGCTCACTTATCAACTACTTGTCAAGAAAGTATTCATTAGCACCAACCAAAGAGGTGTGAGAGACAGCAGTCACTATGCTGCAATTGACCCCTTTTTTTCTCCCTTTAGTTGATGCATTCTACACTTCTACTGTACTATTATTCTTTTATTGCCCTTTCTGGTTTCTAAGATATGAACCAATCACTTTAAACACATGGTGTTCGGTCATGCCCACCATTGGAATTTTGTATTACCAGTGTATCTATACAACCCGTTTTTTGCAAGTTTTTTAGATATAATATTTTCCTTTCTTTCTGCCATTAGTTGTTGCTGCTTTTATAGTTTAGCATCCAAATGCTGATCATCACACTCAAATACAGAAAGTTCAGTTTTTCTTATGCCAAAGTTTTTATGTGAAGCAGCAGATTTGGTTTTTTATTTGAAAAACTTATCTCTAGCTTGCAGGATCTGTTGATTTGTATTAGTTTCAGAACGCGGTTGTATTTTCCCCTAAATATCTTGATGTAGATGAATGAATACTTCCATTCAAAATTGTGCTGGGAACAGAGCTCTTCATTATGCTGCCGTTAGATGAATGCTAATTTGTTAGGTGAGAATCCAAGCATGTATCAGCACGAACAGATTGTATACATATGTTGCATCCTTTGCTGTTATAGTAGTAAAAAACCCACAAACTTCTTGTATGGTTTTGATCTATTGGCAATTCCATGGTGAGACAAGCATGAGGTTGAAACTAGATAGACGACCGTGAGAGCCTCTACATAGAGCAATTTGTATTAGTGACTCAAACAAGAATGAGATCTGTTCACCGTGGTATATCTCATCTTGAGTTTCTCTGTAGGAAGTGACCCTCTTGAATGAACCAACGCAAATGTGATCATTCAAACTAGAAGGATGTCCCCAGGGCGTAGTACAGATGGGGAGTGTATGGTTCTATGGCCGAAAGGTCCAGGGATCGATCCTCGGAATGTCACTGCCTGGGGTTAACATTTCCGCCATGCACTTTCCATCTGTGTACCTGCATTTACCTCCCTCCATATCCGTAAGACCGGCTCTAATGGCCCGCTGATGTGGGGGTTCCACATTTATTCAAACCAGAAGGATTAGCCAATGAGAACAATGAGCATCTCAATCTAAAGAAGAGAACACGGCATCTCTGAGCCAAACAGAACCAAACTTTGACCAAAACCAGTCATGTAAAGGAATACAAATGTGCAGTGAAAAGAACAAATATCCAAGCATCGTTAAGTTTAGTGGTACAATGCAACCCTACTTATTTAGAAGCACACAAAGCAGCAGCAGAAAAGATCCCTAGGTTGGCGAATATCTCAAACTTGCATGTCCTCCACATGACATTCAGTTTCAAAATGAACAAGCTCGATCAGTACTTATAATCCTTGACATGGAGGCTTTCTGAGACGCCTTCACCTCCAGCAGCATCACCCTCGTAGACGCCAAGAGTTGCCTCTGAGTTTGCCTTGCACCGGGCAAGGAAGGCTGTCCTTGCCTTCTCCACATTCTCTGCCTTCCCTTGCCATGCCTTGAGTGTACTTTGCTGCAGGGCACGACCAAACGAGAAAGAAAGTGACCATGGCTTCTTCCCCTTCAACTTGTTCATAGCATTCAAGTTCAAGGTAGCTTCTTCTTCACTCTGTCCTCCTGAAAGGAAAACAATGGCGGGAACAGCAGCAGGAACAGTCCTCTGCAGAGCACGCACAGTGTACTCAGCAACCACCTCGGGAGCCACCTTTGTGGATTCAGACCCAGGAGTCACCATGTTTGGTTTTAAGAGGGTTCCTTCCAGAAGCACATGGTGATCATTTAGGGCCTTGTAGCATGCAGCTAGCACCCGTTCTGTAACATAAGCACATTTTGCAATGTCATGTGACCCGTCGACAAGGATCTCTGGTTCCACAATTGGGACGAGCCCATTCTCCTGGCAGATGATAGCATAGCGTGCCAAGCCATTGGCATTTGCATCGATAGACAGTTGCGATGGCTCATTGGGGCCAATATTGAGAACAGCACGCCACTTGGCAAAACGAGCCCCTGCCTCATAATACTTCTTGCAGCGCTTGCCAAGATCATCATGCCCTTGAGTAGTGGTCTCACCATTGGTGCCAGCAAGTGCAACAGTGCCCTTGTCTACCTTGATACCTGGAAGCACTCCACCCTCCTTGAGTACATCAACAAAGGGTTTGCCGTCAGCAGTTTTCTGGTAAAGAGTCTCCTCGAAGAGGATCACACCACTGAGATACTGGAGGGCTCCAGGAGTCAAAAAGAGAAGTTCACGCAGTGCGCGACGGTTCTCCTCCACATTCTCCACGTTGATGCTCGCAAGGCGCTTGCCTATAGTGCCAGTGGATTCGTCAGCAGCAAGGATACCCTTGCCAGGGGTGCCAATGTAAGTAGCATTGGCAATAAGCTCATCTGCAACATCAGGGCATACAAACTTGTATTCATTCCAGACAAGACAAAAGGAAAAATGGAAGAATGATACACGAAAGGAGGTTATACTAAGAGAGAAAATATGGTAAAGAATGCAGTAGTATTCAACAAAAAAGAATTGCATCAACAATCATGGCAATTCACTTTCTTTCATGCAAATCTTGCGAACATTGAAGCAGCTGGAAGAACAACCCTAAATTGTCACCAACATCAGTTGAAGTTCGCATAGTACTGAAAGATTGGACAACTTCTGTGTATCGTCTCAAAAGAAAATTGAGCTATCAGTTCAGAAGTAGTAAGGCAATCCCCACATGTGTCAAGCATATCAATACAGTTAAAATTCTATTCCATTTAAAACATACAAGAACAACAATTTCATTGTCAGTCACAAATAAATGGATTGTCAGCTCATGTTCAACTGGTCTGCCTGATCATATTATAGTCTCGGATCTAATTCAGATTTCATTGCTCCTGGAAGATGGCTACCATCTTATTTAGCTAAAGAATTATGCAAAACATGTAGAACTAGAACATATACTTTTCCCCCAATGCTGTAACCATTCTTGTCATAAAATTCAGAAATCATATTTATATTCAGGATAAAATACAACAGTAGGCATAACTATAATACTATAATTATACCACAAAGAAAGTATAAGGAAAATCAACAGAGAGGGAGTAACAGAGAACATTCACTTTTTTTTCAGGCAAGGATAAGAAGAGGAAGCAAGAAAAAAATCAGACAACAGTAGAACAATTCAGATACAGACAGCAATAAAAAAAAATCACAAGACAGTATAAATCCATGAAGATCCACAAGTAAAACCGAAAAAGGTTTCCACCTTTTGCGGTTCCAGCGCCAGGACATCAGAAACGATCTCAAAACCCCTAAAGCCAAAACCTGAAGCATGCACCCGAAGCACTCGATGACAAGAAACACAAAAGAGGACCTTCAACCAGTCCAAAGTTCTCTATTTCAGAAGTAAACAAATTCAGATCGCTGACTAGATTGTAATCCAACAACTAAACCAACTAAAAGATCCTCCTTTAGGAAAAACTAACACCGCCGTGCAGACAAAGATCTATAGATCCGCAAGCGATCCAATGAAGAAGAAGAAAAACTTCAACTTTAACACAAAAAAGTCGACAAGCAAAGAACGGTACCATGATATTGGCCGCAGTAGGCAGACATCTCGAGTCGAGAAAGAAAAATCAAACTAGAAGACGAGAAAATCGCGAGGAACAGAGATAAGGAGATGGATCCGTGGTGGGCATAAATAGAAAATCAGCAGAGGATTGGATCACAAATCAGCAGAGGATTGGATCACGATTCACGGCTTCACGTTGTGGGTGGCGGAGGAAGTGGTTTTAGGGCAAACTTGTGGGTGCCGAGAGTTATACCTACACCCTAATGTTTATCGGGAAAAGGTACCCTTTTAACGTACCACAGACGGCCAGTGGACCCAATAGAGTGCAACCAGGCAAAGAGGCCCAGGAGAGGAGTGGAGTGGATTTGGCCAATTAAGATGTGGTAGAGAGGTAGGTTGGAACGTGAACGTACAGGGAAAAAAATGGTTATAGATTTATTTCCCACTCCCCCTTACCGCGACCCGATTTGCTTACCATGGGCTCCCTGGTTTTCAGTCTCAATCTCCAAGGACGTGTTTTTTTATTGTATATAAATCAAACCAACGTTCCATGTTTAACCAATGGACGTTCATTTACGAGAATTATATTTGATAACTAATAGATATTAATAAATTATAAGATTAATTTTTTACGGACGTACACTATTTTATTAGATTTTTAATTTTTTTTATAAGGGAAGGATTTGATAGATAAACATAAAATATTTTTTATAATTTATCTCTCTATTTTATTACTATAATATCTTATAACTATGATAGTGGTATTAGATTGAATGATATCACCTTTATGTTTTAATATTTGATTATTAATATGTGTCATTATGAGTTAGTGTAGTTAGTATATGTATAAATATTTATTTCAATAAATTTTAAGGTCAATTTTTAATAGATATAAAATATCTCATTAGATATTTGACCTCCGCTATATAAAGGATCACTATGCTAGGACAAAATATCTCATGTGATTTATCTACCTGTATCTTGCCATGAAACTAGCAATACTAGATTGTTTGGGGTGATCGATATCACATTTTGTTCCAATATTTGATATCTAATATCCTTGGTGGGTGTCTGACCTCTCTCATGCAAAGGACCATTGTGCTAGGACAAATGTCCCTCATTGATTTATCTCCTTCCATAGAGTATGGGGCCACCCTAAAGGGGCCGCTAAGGTGACAAGTTCACCCTTTGCTCCAATATTTGGTATCTAATATGCCTTTGAGGGCAGGGTATGATGGTAAATGATAGAGTGAGTTTCTTACGTAATGAGGGTTGGAATCTCACGAAGGGCATCTTATACATGTGGAGTTTGTATTACTTGTGATGTTGGGTTGTCCTTCCGTCAAGACTCATATGCACTTCTCAATTTATCATGGTGGCTGATGAGAAACTTCTGTGGGAGTGATCAGTTGATCACCTCTAGAATTAGTTGCATCATAAGAGTTGGATACCTAGATTCAGTGGCGGACCGACTGGGGGGGTTGAGGGAGGCTTCAGCCTCCGTTCCAGCGTGGCTGTCGTCCACTGGACATCGCCGGACGACAAGAAAATTTTCGAGCGACACAAGAGGATGAGGAAGCTTCAGCCTCCCCCACCTGGACGCCGCCCACGACGCTTTCTGCTAGTGCCAGTGTAGGCGCGGTGTCGCGGTGCGTCGGTGCGGCGGTGTCGCTGCGGCGCTGCTCGCCCGTGCCACTATGCGTCTGTGCGGTGCGTGCAGGTGCGGTGCCGAAGAAGAACGAGGCGTTTTTTTTCATATTCTTAGCATTTTTAATTAAATAATATATAACTTAGTAAGTGGACCCAACGTTAAATAAATGAAATAATAATAAAAAAGTAAAAACACTAAACACGACATCTGCCTTTTATTTTCTTTAATTCTTTGCCGGGTTGCCCTCTTTGCTACTGTTTCACAGAACGACGACGAAAACCCTAAGTCCCTAACCTCTTCCTCTCCCACTCCAACTCTCCTCCAAGGCTCTAGAGTCCAAGGCTCCAATCCTCCAACCAAGTCTCCAAGTGCGGTAG
>JBBMJZ010403603.1:0-13083 GCA_037833815.1 Zingiber zerumbet
CACACCATGTTATCTACAATATAAATTAAATGGACAACTACATTTAACATAAATATAGTTATTTGACCAATGTGATTTTTATTTCAAAAATAAATGTTTACAAAAGCTAGGCTTTTAGTATACACTCAAACACTCTCAACTTACCCAATGAATGCACTTGACATTCAATGTTTTGAATCAGCCCCAAGGGAGTGGATTGCCGCCCAGGATCCTTTTGCCACTTGTCACTGAGCTGATGAGCAGTTTGGGTGATGTTTGGCTGGTGAAGATCATCAAAGAAGCCCAAAAGTCGCCGGACAACACCTCCAACAACCAAGAATCTATCGGAACCTCCACCTGATTGCAAGAACCCAAAGCTAGAAACACTTACCTCAATGCTTAGACCTCCAAAACCCTCTGGGAGTGACCTTCACAACAGGTGAAAAGTCACTCAAACACAACACCTAGCCTCCTACTAGCGGTGAGGTGGAAGAAACCACTTCCGGCCATGGTTATGGCTATCCACAACAAGTTCTTCACTGGAGCACCAAGAAATCCTAGAGAGAACTTTTAACTTTCACCATTTAATTTTAGGTGTCACATATATTTTCTTTCTAGTGATATTATGATTAAGACATATATCTAAAACTACTAACTTATATTGATTAATTAAGTTTTTTCCAAGGATGAGCTTGTAATCTTTATAAATTTTTTTATTCCTCCTCCTGACTATAAAAAAGTAAATTTATAATTTATTAGTTTCCACTTTTGAACGTGACTAAATATTCTTCTCTTTTCTTAAAAAATGTATTAGATAGTATAAGGTAATGCATTATTACAAAATCTAATATACTTTTCTCTTCTTTATTTTTTTTCCAAACTTATAACCCATGCACTCTCTAATATTACTCGTATTTCATATGTCCATTTAGATCCTCTTCTATTAAAATTATTTCATTTGACAGAATATTTTATAATACTTCATCTAGTTAATCCTAAAACTTAGATTTGATATCTTCATTTAATCTTACTTGACGTGTATATATGTTAATTACGTTCATAATTTTTTTTACTACTACTATCTTAAGAGCTAAATTCTATCATCCTTTCTAACTACTCCTAAATTTTATTTTTAACGAACTATTTATAATAATACCACTCAATTTCTTATTTTACTTTTTCTTACGTGTCATAACTTAAAATTTAAATTTTCTATCATCTTTGCCTTCTCACCAACTTCTTTTATCTCTATACACACCAAATGCTTTCTTTCGTAATCATTATATCCTACTACCTCCATTGCTTTATTAGTGAGTGAGAGTTTCTATATTCCATGTTTAAAATCTTAAACTATTAGTTCTTCTATAATATTTATTTTTATCTAACCTATGATGTAAGAGTTTTTGCCTATTTAACACTATACTCAAGTTCTCGTGGAGATATAGCGGTTCTTGCTGATACGTTACAGTTGGACTCTGCAACACGAACTATTGCATATTTAACACTATACCTCAGTTTTGGAGATGTAACAATCCTTGTCGAGATGTTACCGTTCGACCTCGTTATACGTTCCTTCAGGAGAAATAACCTATTATTAACACAATGTTTTAATAATTTTATTCATTAAATATTTGTCTAACGAATCTCCTTTATCTAGATTTGAGATTGATCATAACGGAGTTAATTATTTTTGCGAACGGCTAATGCAAGATAAAACTCTATACTTTATCACAAAACTCTAATATTGAGATTGTAAATATATTTTACATCTTTTCTAAATGGCCAGAATCTGGCCAGCCAGAATATATACATGCATGTATATACAGGGTATTTTAGTAATATCGTATGTATATATTAATTACATATATGTATATGCATGTATTATAATTAGTAAAAAGAAATTTTTAGTTGATCAGATTCTGGCCAACAAGATTTACTAAGGATTTATTGTGATAAACCTTAATTATTGTCTATTAAAGACGACATGGTTAGCGGGCCCAACCACATGCAGCCCAATTAAATCCACCTCGTGAACAGTAGCCACCCGCCCCTGCAGTGCACATAACAACAACGCTTCTGCTACTCCGCGGACCATCCCAATCCGGCTCCTCAATTAAACCTGGTCCAACGTCCACTTCGTCAGACTCGCACACCCTCCCGTCCTAATCATGATCGGAAGACCTCGTATCTCTAACTCGGATCCGCTATAATTTGCGCGAGATTCCACACCACTAGGATCTCGTAAAGTGATCAATGGATCAGTTGGACAGGAGCACTTACGTGTATGCTGTCGGGAAGAATGTGTTCGATCCGAATCCAGAAGCGACCGCCACCGAAAACAAAGGACATTCCCTTCGGACTAAAATACCCTTTACTTCGGGACTAATCTCGCTCACTCTCGTCGTTACACGCAGTGTTATTCTTGGCATTTCATTTTAATAGAAGTGAGGCGGAGTGGCAGCGTTGCCTTCGAGGTCCAGCTCCGGCGTTCGAAACCGAAGGGAATGCGGAGGAACCGAGGATGCCATCATTAGGGTTGGGATCGGAGGGCGCGGCGGTCGGGAGGAAAGCAAAACGGAGATCGAGGTTGGGGCGACGGCGGAGCGGAGACGGTAGGCGTGACTCCCCGATCTACTACTCCTCCGATCGCCGCTCTTCCAGCGGAAACGTATACAACGGCGAAGCCGGCGGTAGTGTTACTGATGGCGGCGACCACAATGACTTGGTCTCTATCTGCAATCCCTTTTCTGTGATTTTTCTCCTTGTTAAATCTATTTTTGCGGCCATTTTCGCGTTATTAGTCTTTGTCGTGGCGATCCAGCAGCGTTCTTGAGAAAAAAAAAAAAGGTGGAACTTTAGATAGGAACTCAAAGTGTGAAGAGTTCGTTTTCTAGGACTAATAAAATGGCAAGCGGACATCGATCGAGGAAGGTCCCCACGATGTGTCTTGCGAGAGAAATCGCTAGGGCACGTAAAGTATGAGCTAAGATCGAGAGCTTTACAGGGACCTCCTCGGAAAAAATGTTAGTTTTTTCTTGAACGGAGTTGCATCTTTGTTCCATGCGACTAGAGAGGCAGAGCTATGTACCAAAACAATGCAAAGAAATTGGAAGGCGAGGAGAAGAACATTATATAGGCAAACGAAGCAAGAACAAGAAGAAAGAAAAATGGCAAGACAAAACATAGAAGAGAAAAAAAGAAATAAAACAGGGATTTTATTTTTGGTCCAGATATTGATATTGATATTGTTTTTTTACTTCTCTTCGAATATCGATCTATCTGTTTCTGTAGTTTCTTGTAGCGACATGGGTTGGTTTCCTCTGTGTTTAACAGAGACGCTTTCGACTTTATGTGATTGATACAGCCTTTGACGGTACTTGGGCACGCCGGTGGTGGCCCTCCTGCGGATCCAGATCCTGAGACCAGACCCTCCCCTTTTCCTGTTGGCCTTCCACCGCCGAAGAATCGCTCCAAAGGTCCGTACTGTTCTTTCTGCGGCTGGCACTTCCACTGGTGTTCGTGCCATCCCCACTAGTCTGCTTCTTTAAAATGGAAATCGATCGATTTCTCTGTCATGCAGTGACTGCTGAGGATTTTGTGGAAAGAGAAGTAAGAGTTGCTGAAGAAGGGAACGATAGGGTAAAGGAGGAAGGAGAAGTAGTATCATCTTTGGCCTCGTCAAAGCATTCTTTTCCCCACCCTCCCAGAGGTATGTGGCACTCCCTCCATCCATAACCCATAGCTACATTTGTAAAGTTGTGAATTTCTGGTTCTAGCAGAATGCCAGAGCCAACAATGCAGATCCGAAGAGGCTGCTTTGACCGGCAGGAGGAAGCTGCGGCGGCGGCCTGTATCGCTCGACTTCAATGGCCAAGGTGCTGATGCATCTGCTATTTCCCCGAGGTTCTTCATTGGCTTAGCAGCAGGGATGAAGAAAAGCCCTGCTGATTCATCTCGGAGCAGATCCGGCATATTACAAAGCCCAGGGACTCCTAACTACAAGCATGGAGTTGGGTTGGCTGTGTACCAGAAGGGGTGGAGCTCCGAGAGAGTGCCTTTGCCGGCACACAGCAGCTGTAGGCGTGATGGCAGCAGAGTTATCCTGCCTTTTGCCAATGGGAGGACTCTGCCCTCTAAGTGGGAGGACGCCGAGAGATGGATCTTCAGCCCGGTCTCAATTGATGGAGCTGGGAGGTCGCCGTCGTCCCTCTCACACTATAGGCGTCCCAAGTCAAAGAGTGGACCACTTGGACCTCAGGCTGGCCTAGGGCTCGGCAGCAGCTACTCGCTGGCTTCACCGGTGGCCACTTGCTTTGATAGTGGCAGGGCAGGAAGCATTACAGCAAATTCGCCCTTCCTGGCTGGAGTTTTGATTCCTGAACAGGATTTTTATCACAATGGTAATAGAGGAAGAAGGGGTGGTGGGGGTGTTTGCAGTGGAGGAATAGGAGTAGTTGGTGTTGGTGCCATGTGTGGAAAAACTCATTCCACAACAGGGGATCCTTACATATTCCGATCTGCTAGCATCCATGGATGGTCTGAAAATGCCATCGAGTCATCTTCCTCCATTCCTAGCTCTCGGGGTACATAGTCGTGTTAAACTATTATATTAATTGCTATCTCTGAAGAGATTTCTGTTATCGCAACCATCAACTCTAATATCTTTGTATTAGCTGTTAGATCGCCTAGACCCTCATGACTTTGCTTTTGGGTTCTCCCCAAAAGGCCTCATTGTCAATGGAGATATCTTTTCTCTTTATAAACTATGATCTTTCCCATGTGTTTTACAATGTGGGACTATGTTTGCAACTTTGCAAACCCAACATTAGCTTCATCATGTTATTCTGTGTGCTATTGCCATGTTATTCTAATCTTCCACAAAAAGAAATATTAAAAAATCATTATTAAGACGAGAGTGGTTGAAATAGATAAGGTCTTTTGGAGTCTTGTGTAATTGAATGATCCTGATGTGCTCCCTGAGAATGCGTGGCATCATTGCTTTTTCAAACTATAAGTGGCATCATTGCTTTTTCAAACTATAAGCTACGGATACTCATATATGCATTCTTACATATGTATATACAACATGCGTTGATTGCAATCCTAGGGCAATTTTGTTTCCTCGTTGACCATTTTAGATTTCTTTTACTACTTTTAGCAAAACTATGTTGCTCAACCAAACCTTTTTGGTGGAATGAGAACCAACCCTACCATCCAAGTTCCTTCAACTCTTATTGTTGGATCATTTTACAGATGAGAAGTCGGATGGCAGCAAAGAAGCAGCATCCGTGGTTTCCATCTCAACTTCAAGGAAGGATGTGGCAACACAAATGGGTCCAGATGGAAGCACTTTCTCCTCTCCTAAGGAGGGGCCTTCTTCCCCCTCCCCAGTCTCAGCCCCTGCAATTGTGGAGCTAGAGAGCCACTTCTCAAAGATTGAGGTTAGGGATGTGCAGGTAGACAATCATGTGACCCTAACCAGGTGGTCCAGGAAACACATAGCACAAGGCTCTGATAGGAAGTCAGCAAGCATCGCAGAATGGAAGAAGACTATTAAGGGAAACACTACTTGGGAAGTTACTGAGGCAGCAAAATCTATATCAAGGTGCCCTGATACTTTCTATGGGTTATTAATATTTTACACGTGGAAATTGTTTTGAATCAAACTCTACCAGTATTAGTGTTGAACGGGGATTGGGTTTAGGTTTTCGGCACCTAAGTTTCTGATGAAAGGACTAATACCAGACTGACCCTCTACCAGGTCACATAGATGAGTAGTGGTAATTGAGTCCATGCTCTACTTGATCTACCTAGCTGAGAATGACACCATTTCTGCAAAATTGGGCTTGTGTAACTTAAATGTCGATGCAGATAATCTTTACACCACAAATCTGTGAATTGATTGCTTTTCTGAAAAATCTACATTACAGCGGTTAATTTGGGAAACGTGTCTTCTTAAGCTAACCTTAATTGCTTGAATTTGTGCATATGAAGATGACCACTCTCTTTTGCACTGTTACCTGCTTGGTGATTTTCTGAAGATGGCTTTGGAATAGTGTGTTACTTTGTTTTTTTTTTTTTTTTTGATGTGCACATTCAAATCTTCTACTTTGCAATGCATTTGATAGGTATAAGAGAGAGGAGGCCAAGATCACAGCATGGGAGAACTTGCAGAAGGCAAAAGCTGAGGCAGAGATCAGAAAACTAGAGGTGCATTAGAACTCGCTCAATTATTATTTTTTTCTGCAAAATTTCTTTGTTTTAACCATTTTTATCTATGAATTTTCTGAAATTTAAATGCACTCAACTTTGTTCGGAGTTCATTGCTCATTTAGAAATAACTAAATCGCATAGCAGATGAAGCTAGAGAAGAAAAGGTCTTCCTCTATGGTGAAAATTCTGAGCAAACTTCAATTCGCACAGAAGAAAGCCCAGGAGATGAGAAGTGCCTTGACTACCAGTCAAGGCAACCAAGCAACAAGGACAATGAAAAAGGTTTCATACCTTGGCAAAACTGGCCAGATCAGTTCTCTGAGTGGGTGCTTCACCTGTCATGCTTTTGGTTAGTCAATCATCCTCCATGCATAATCACACTATTTGTTTTCATCCAATCTTCCTTTTATGAAACTTCTTGGGATATCTTGTGTTGCTAACTCATTGTTCCCTTCCTCTAGGTGAGCAGTAGTATTGCTATTCGACCTTAGGCAGCTTATCGCATGCTTTCAGTTACACGAGGTTCATCAATAAATCCATGAAGACAGCATCATGCTGAGGTTGAACATGGTGATGTGCAAAAATAAAAGATCACTGCAGTCTTCTGCAACTTCAAAATAATGAGCTTCTGCGGCTCGGATTGGTTCAATTTTGAAACTTTTGGTTATTTGTTTTGGAAAAAATAATAAAACTGGGGGGTTTGTTGAGAAATTGGCATTTGAAAACTACATGCTCGTCTTCTGGCACGACGAGAATATGTACAAACAGTATGGCCGTTGGCTCATATAAAACAATTATCCTTAGGGACCACGTAGTGGTTGGCCGCCACGGATTATGATGCAACGATAAGGTGATTAACCTGGGTCATGGTGCAACACTAATGTGATTAAGTAGTTTTTTTAAATATTCAGGATTTAAATTTCAATTATGGTATTTTTTTAGGGATAAAAAATCTGAAACGAGAGTATCCACATTAGTTTCTCTATCTAAAATGTATAATTTAGGGTAAAAAAGTTACTTTATTAAATTTAGATATCCATTTTATATATTAGTTTCCCTATTTCTTCTCTCTTCTCTATAATGTTTCTCTATTTCTTCTCTCTCCTCAATGAAGTTCATTCCCTAAATTTAGAGAAGTACTGTTCATAAATATATAATTTAGAGAATAGATAGGGTAGTTGATGTAAAAATTTTTTAACTATCTTATTTAAAATTTAAGGTAAAATTTTTAAATAGGGTATCTGATATGAATGCTATGACTCATGTTCTGAATTTGTGATGATCGATTTATAGGGTCGGGCCGGCCTTTTGAATTTGTCTGCGATCGATGTACGAGGTCGGACCGTCTAATTGAACCGAAGGTACAAACACGGGATTATAAAAGAAAAACGTAGTAGTGTCCAGGTTGGCCACTTTTAACGTGTACAACGGCAATAATTTAAATTATTGTATAATTTATAAGGCAGTTGTAAATTCGCCCTTCCTTTTAAAACCTCTGAAATGTTTAAATTATTAAAATTCCATTTTGTTGATCTTTTAAATTCTGAAAGAGTCAGAAAAAATAAATGAAATATCTTAAATGAAATTTTTTAACAGTTAATATATGTAAAAAAATAGTTATGACAAATTATTATTTTTAAAAATAAATTTATCCATTACCGTACATGATGTGAAAGGGGGTAAATGCATGAACGTGTCAGCGTATAGCCATTATTCATCAGTGTACATAAACAGTGGGCGAGTGTCCTTCCATGTTAAGTCAAGGTAAAGTTAATTAAACTAAAGGAAAAAAAATCTCCGGTCTTTTCTTTCATTCATACTTTTCTTCCTCGATAGGAAACACGGCAAATCTCCTTCAAATACCTTCCTTCTGGCTCTTAATTCTCCAATTCCATATTCGTTTTCTTCTTCGTCGTCGTCTTCAGTTCCTGGATCGCAGATCAATGGCGACTCATCGCATCGAGTTCTTCGCCGTTTCTGCCCTACTGCTCCTCTTGCAATCTCCCCTTTCTTCATCTCAAGAAGTCGGTAAGCAACGCTGCTTTTCCTTTCGGGATGGCCAGTTCCTCCATCTTGTTACAGCTTTTAAAAGAGAGAACAAAGCTTCGCCATTGATGGCTGCGAGTTCGCAGATCACGAGGATGAGTTCAGCTACGAGCGAGGCAGCGAGATCGGGCCGAATCACTGGGGCGAGATCCACGAGGAGTGGGCCGCCTGCGGCCATGGCCGGTTGCAGTCGCCCATCGATCTCACCGACAGTCGGGTACGGATCCTCCCCCATCTCGGCCGCCTACGCCGCTCCTACCGCCCCGCCTCCGCCGTACTCAAAAACCGCGGACACGACATCATGGTAAGCGAAAGCGAAACTATCGGTCGAAGGATTCATCTTAGATTGATTCGCGAAATCGATGATTCCTTTTCTTGTTTCGCCGGATGATTAGCTCCAATGGGAAGGCGACGCCGGGACTCTGCGGATCGACGGAAAGGACTACGATCTGAAGCAGCTGCATTGGCACTCGCCGTCCGAGCACACCATCAACGGACGCAGGTGGTCCTTGCTTCTTCTCTCAATCCTTCGATTTTTTTTTAAATTTTTTTTTAAATCACATCTTTTTGTGAAGATTCTCTCTGGAACTCCACATGGTTCATCAGAGCGCCGACAACAGCACCGCCGTGGTCGGCATTCTCTACACCATCGGCCGCCATGATCCCTTCCTTTCCAACGTCCTACTCTCCACTCCCAATTGATTTTTCTTACACTAAAATTCAACGAAACCACAATAAAATTGGAGAAAACAATCAACGGCTTGCAGATAGAGAGACAGATCCAGATGATTGCAGACAAGCATGAAGCAGAGGAAGCAGTGGGCATGGTGGATCCGAGGCACATCAGGAGGGGAAGCCGGAAGTATTACAGGTACATGGGGTCTTTGACTACTCCCCCTTGCACGGAAGGTGTGGTCTGGAGCATCGTCAAGAAGGTTTGTTGGATTTGATTTCTGCTTGATTAATTGCTGTTTATTTGAATCGAGTAGATGCAATGATACGATTAATTGCTTGCGCAGGTGAGAACAGTGACAAGGGAGCAAGTGGACCTTCTCAGACAAGCTGTTCATGATGTAAGTAACACTCAGAATAATTCATTTTGTTAGAAATTTTATCTAAATCATATAATTTCTCATTTTTTTTATTAAAATAAAAGAAACAAAAGTCTATCAGAATTTTAAAATCGGCAAGATTTTAAAAATTATAGTTATCTGATCTTTTGCAGGATTCCGAGATGAATGCGAGGCCGATTCAGCAGATCAATGATAGGATGATCGGTTTCTATCGTCCCCTTCCAAATAATTATGCATGAGGATGTTCTCCAAATCTTTTGTTTCCGTTGATTTCTCAATTAATGGTTTGCTATTAATTGTACTCACTTCTTCGTGTTTTTTTTCCTTCTTTCTAATTAACTTCTATCAGAGTCCTCAGTCCTAGGCAAAGGATTAACTAACCTCATTTAGGAATGACAATAAGTAGAATTTAAATAAAATTTTATATCTTTCATATCTATCCCTATTTATTATATCTATATCCATACTTATTCCTATACCCATCGGATATTTAACTTTCATACTCATCTCCATACCCGTCGGATTATCGGGTATCTATATCCTACCCATCATCCTATTACTCCCTACCATACTCATCCATATACCCATAGGATATTTAACTTTCATACTCATCCTCATACCCGTCGGATTATCGGATATCTATATCCTACCCATCATCCTATTACTCCCTACCATTCTCATTTAGTGATGACAATGGGTAGGATTTGGATAGAATTTCATATCCTTCATATCTTTCCCTATTTATTATATCTATACCCATACTCATCCCTATACCTATCAGATATTTAAATTTCATACTCATCCCCATACCCATCGGATTATCAGGTATCTATATCCTACCCATCATCCTATTACTTCCTACCATTTTCATTTTTTTAATAAAAAATTATTTCAATATACTTGTCATCTCTTCGACGTCTCGCACTCTTTCACTCAGATGAACATTTTCTATAGAAAAAAAGATAAGATATGTGTTAATAATCAGATAAAGTGACAAACTAAATTTTTTTTCTAAGACGGAAAGAGAGTTGAAGTTTCTTCTTTCTCAATAAAAAATGAGAATATCGGGTATTGGGGTAGGATTTTACCACATCCGCCTTCATACCCATACCCGAAATACCCATACTCGAAATACCCATACCCGAATACTCATTTACTATAATCGGCTATAAAATTTCCTTCTATATCCCCCTTCATTCAGATCGGATGTTGAATTATCCATCAAATTCGGATGAAATTGCCATCCATAACCTCATTCATTTTTAAATTGTCAAAAATATTATTTTTTTCAAATAAAACGCTATAGAGACTGCAGTTATCATGAGATAATTGAGCATAGCTTACAGGAGAACTTCTTTTTCTTTTTTCCAAACTGGATCTTCAAGTATACTGAACATTTGAACATTTTTTTTTCGAAAATAACTGAGAATCAAACTTTAATTTTTTTTTTTCTATTATCGAAGTGATCGAGAGAAACTTAAATCTTAGGCAACCAACGCAAAAGATGGACATATATTTAACGTTATAAGCATTTGCATTACATTTTTTTCTTTTTATTATTTAATAAAGAAGTTGTTTTATTCATTATTTTTTTTTTCAAAACAAAAAAGTAAAATGGCAAACGTTAAATCTTAGGCAACCAACGCAAAAGATGGACATATATTTAACGTTATAAACATTTGCATTACATTTTTTCTTTTTATTATTTAATAAAGAAGTTGTTTTATTTATTTATTTTTTTTTAAAACAAAAAAGTAAAATGGCAAACGCCCACCGTGGGGCTCGAACCCACGACCACAAGGTTAAGAGCCTTGCGCTCTACCAACTGAGCTAGACGGGCTTGCTATTTAATTGGTACCTTAAAATAAGATAACCTGTAAAACACTTTCCTTCTTTTTTTGTCCCTTCGCTTCCCTGCAAACGACTCGATTGACAAAACAAGTAGCCCCTCGCCCCCTCCCTGGTCTCCTCCTCCCAACCGATCCTGCCGTCGCCTGCGAGGTAACTTCTCGCCCCCCTTGCTACTTCCCCTGTTTCGTCGCTCCTAATTACGGGATACATCTCCTGATTTGCTACGATCCGAACGATCCCCCGCGTTGAAGCGGAAATCTTCCCTTTTCCTCTTGTCTGAATGATCTGCTTGGATTCATTCCCATTAGAATTTTTCCGTATTGTTCCAGACTAAAATATTAACTGAAAGTGATACAAAATGATCTTACCCGCTGCTGCCCGTTCTCGGCGATGCGGTCGATTGGTTTCCTGTTACCTGTGAATTCGTTATTTTCAACAATCAATTTATTAAATTAAACTAAGTTATTGGATGAGCGTTGCGTGGAGAATGTGTGCATGATTTTATTGCAGCAGATCTATTTGATGAGAGGATTGCAATGGCTGTATAGTTTCTGTAATGCCAGCATGTCCTCAATAAGTGCGTTTTTCATACAGCTTTCTGCATGCATGCTGATCAGTTTTCTGGTTATCACTTAACAGATCATAGAAACTTAGGTCTTACTTGCACATCGTTACTGACCAAGTATTATGTTCGAAATGTAAACTATTGATGTTTTAAGTAAAGACGGCATATCTAGATACTTTGTTATGAAAAGTTTGTTATTGATCAAGGGTCTGTTTCCTGTAAAGAATAGAGACTGCCAGTGAAAGAAATATGGCAGAAGAAAGCTATGAAGAGGGAGAAAAACATGAACTTGAATCTCTTGGGCTGTTTCCTTTGAGGGGATGAAGTGAGGGATCAAATAAATTCTACAGTTTCCTATGATAGATGCAAATTAGTAGGGAAATTTTTTGATGAAGACTATCTTCAAAGCATTGACTAGTAATTAAATTAATTCCTAACTATTAAAATATTAAATGTCTAATATAATCAATGTTACTATTATTGTATTGCCTTTGCTCTGTACAATTAGTTGACTATACTTCCATGTTATTTTTTATGACCTTGCAAATTGGAAGATTACCTAACCTTTGATGTTTTTATGCTAATATATCTCCAGCTCTATTGGTGACTCGAGTTCTGAGTTTCTTATGTTTCTACTTTAAATTAAGGTTCATTTTATTGCATTTTCTAGGTGCAGATACTTTTGCAAAGGAGTTAACCTATAGTCAGTCTTGAGAATGGTATGTTTTTGCTATTTATATCTTGGAAATTATGAAACTTGAATGTCCTTACATCATTTAGATGAGAATCTGGTTTGATTGTAATACATATATGGTAGAGAAAATTTTTCTTATCAATATATGAGTGAAAATAGATGCTATCATCACAAGTATGTTATGCTTAATTATGCAAGAATGAACTCAAGCTGATATCAAGAGGCACATTATCTTGCGTGAGGATATATGTAAGTAAAATTGAGTAACTTGGATCATCAAAAAAGTTACAACCATCTCATAGGTGACCATGAAAGAAGTTAAATAGCCCCCAGGGGTATAGCACAGACAGTGAGCGCATGATATCTTTGGCATAATGGCCAGGGGTCGATTCTCAGGAATTGACAACCTAAGCATGGTTTAAAGTGTCGTGCCGAGACGGTCCAAATGGCCAAACGTCTTGTTCAGCTCGGCGACCGACAAGGGCATGACCCCGACACTAGACCCAGGACAGCTGCAACGTGTTGCGTAACCCCGTGGCCACAGCGGAGGGGTTGCTCGACCCCACAACAGCAGCAGAGGGGTCGCATAACCCTTCTGTTGCCGCCGCGGAGGTGTCGCGCGGCCTCGTGTCTGCTGCAGCACGACCACCGCAGTCGCGCCG
>JBBMJZ010403611.1:0-13082 GCA_037833815.1 Zingiber zerumbet
AGCCATTGATGAAGATCTAGAAGTTTTGATCCAGATCTGAGTTCATCTAGCCATTGATCAAGCCGAATTAATCTGGACCGTTCATTGAAGACTAGGCAGATCTGGGCCATCCAGTGATGATCTGGTCGATCCAACCTAAGGGAGAGTAGATCCAGACCCTATATCAAGATCAGTACCTTCGGATCAGATTTTAGGCGAACTTTCACCGTTGATTTAGCTCCGAAGCATCACAGCTGTCCGTTCAGATCCAGATCTGATTTAAATCTGAGAAGCTATAGTGAGCTTCTTCGTCGATTCCTCCTCCACAACGCTGTTATTCGTCCCGGCGCGCGTCTTCCAGCGGATTTCGGCCCCGATTCCTTCTCCGATCATCCTCCCGAGCTTCAACCTCGGTGGAGGGCTTCTTAGCAGCATCATTCCGATCATTTGGAACCATTGGAGGGTGTTCTCTCCGGTGGAATTTGGCTCGCGGCATCTCTCTGTTCACCTCAGATTTGGAGGTGATCTTCCAAATCTGAGTTCCAATTCCCATCAGAAACGTTCGGCGGTGGTCCTCCGGCGTTGCTGAGCTTCATCCGACCACAATCCCCAATCCACAGCTTCATTTCATATTCCGAGACCAGATTTCCAGATTTTCGGCATTTTTGGGTTTCAGGTTATTCTTAGCTCGCCGGGGGTGGTCCGTCGGCGCTGTTGAGCGTTCCTTGAGCTGATACGCTGTAGAGAGTCTTCACTGAGGTCCAAAGTTGGGTGGTCTCGACTTTGACACTTTTGTATGACGGCAAGAGTGTGGAACTTGTGGAATTGATTGTGAGAATGGATTGGTTTACCATTTTAGTTCTTTTATTCCTGTTTTGTAGTTTGGTACAGATTTATCTTAATGGTTGTTATGTTTTTAGCAAGTAGTTAACATTTCATTACCTTGTCAAAGTTTAGTTTAAGTCTTATTTGGAGCTTGTTTAATTGTTAAGTGGTAGGTTTCAAATTAGAGTTTAAATCCGGCTTAGATTAGATTTTATTTTTGTTTCGTTATTTCATATTTAGTTTAAGTGTGTTGATGATTTAATTATAATGTAGGATGACAATGCATTATGATTTGATCATTGGCACATAGTTAGGTTTCACTCTTTCTTTAGATTAATTTCTTTATTGCTGTGCTTTATTTTTGTTAGATTTAGATTCAAGTTTAAACCCCCCATTTATATGCAAAACCTCAAAAATAGGAATAAAATATAATTCTAAATTACATTCTACCGTTGGTTCCTCGAGATCGATCCTGGGCTCGTTACTACAACGTTATTGTTTGATTAAGGGGTTCAGTGAAAATATAATTATTAATTTGATATACGAGTGTGACAGACTCAGTTATCAGTGAACCTCAATGATATCACTTTGTGAAATTAAACATCATTGCTCAGCGAAGCTTTGATGTTACTTTGCAGACACTTAACATTATTGCCCGATAAATCTCAATGATGTTACTTTATGAAATTGAGCATCATTGTTCAACGAAACTTTGATGTTACTGAGTGGACATCTAACATTATTGTTTGGCAAACCTTATGTTGTCACTCTGAGACTGAGCATTATTACTTGGCGGAGCTTTGATATTGTTTTATGAAATTAAGTAACATTGTCATGCATAGCTTTGATGATATTGTTCGACGGACCTTTATGTCGTCGCTCTGTGAGACTGAGTGTTATTACTTGGTGGGATTTTGACATTGTTTTATGGAATTAAATAACATTGCCCTATAGAGCTTTGATGATATTGGTAGGTTAAAACTCTGTCATTATTGCTACGTAGAATTTATTAGGCTTTAATGATATTGTTCAGCATAACTTCCATAATATCCCTAGTTAAAATTCTATTATTATTGCTTTGTAAAACTTAGTAATATTGCCCTATGGGATTTTTGTGATATCGCTCGATAATATTCATTCAACCTAAAAAGGAGGAACTCAACTATATTGTTCTAGAGAATCTACTATATCTCTCGGGATAAATTTGGCTTCGGATGTCTCTCCTCTGAGTTATACTAAATAGAAAAGTTGAATGAAATATGATTAAGTGTATGTTCAACCATAATATGCTTTGAAGTAAAAAAATTGGCTACCATCACTACTTACCAATGAATCTGGCCGTGGAAAAAAAAATCAATTCTACATAATATTTCTTAGATTATTTGCTCCCATGAGGTAGTGTAGACTGTGGATGCATGATATTTCTAGTATAATAGTCAGAGGTTAAATCTCACGGAAACTCACAACTTGAAATTCATCCCACCATGCTCCTCTCGCTTGTGTACTTAAATTTATCTCTTTTTATATTTGTGGGACTGACTTAGGGGTCGTTGAGGTGACGGATCCAACTTTTTGTTTTTTTGTTTCTTTTTCTTAGATTATTAGGCACTGCACCGGCAGTTCAATATCTGATCTATTAAGACTTTCTGAAGACAGAAGAACAGACTGTCTGACGAGAAAATACAGAGAAAACTCTCACCTAGCCATCAATGTCGAAGTTGCTGCAGAATGCGGTCGATGCACCTACATGCCATTTTCCACAAACACCTGCATCAGAACCAATGCCGATAATGAGATGAGCACGAAAGAGTAGGTAAATTAGATTGATCAAGTAATTCATTGAAAGGAAGATCAAGATTCCTGTTCTATATATCTCCATGCATAAGAGTACATCAAATCTTCTTTTCTTTTCTTCCCTTTTTCACTTTTAAAAAGAAAACGAAGATTTGATTGAGAATGAACAAAAGAGCCACGTTGATTTCATCCAAACTAAATTCACCTTAGGAAAATACATTAATTTTCCTATTTAATCTTCATATATACATTAGGATAGACCAAACCTCCTTTTTTTTTTTCTATTTTTATTGTCAATAAACTTTTGCAAATCTCCATATTAAAAAACATCTATATATATCTTGTAACTAGAATAATTCAAAATAATAGAAATATCTGTTTCTCTCGTAACCTATTTGACAAGATCAAGAAAAACATTTTCACTTCAGCATAAAAAATCTTCTTCTTTTACCAAGTAACTTTAAAGTTCAGATTGAACCCGATCACAAGTATGATGAGTTGATCCGGACACAGTTTTAACATGCAGCGTCTGAACTTGGCAAAGAGGAATCCAAGTTCTTCACAAGATTTACCTACTTAGTTTATCAACTGAGAGCAGTAGAAGCACAGGCAGCTCCATACAAACATGATCTCAAGCCTTTCTTCAATTCAATCAACTCCAAAGCCCCAAACGAAGACCTTTTTCATCGATGACGATATAGTGAGGGAAAGAAGTATGCTCTGCTCTTGGCCTGCAAGGACTTAGACTCTGTCCTCAAGAAGTATAATGGCTACTTCGAAGTGTTTGTCGAAGCTAAATCCTGAGGTTGTGGTTCCTGTTGCGAAGACTGGATGCCATGCTTAAGAGAATGCTGAGAATGCTTAATGGAGGAATTGGTGAAGCGGGGGGATTGGCTGATTGATTCGATGCTATATATAAATGAGAAACAAAGTTTCATCTCTTTGGTTTCCCTCCACTTTCTTTCTCTTAAATCATTTTTGAAAATAATTATTCAGTTTTAAATATTTGCAGCAGGGGGGGATACATTTGCCATTCCACTTTGCATCAACAGGAAAACAAAAACAAAACTTGAATTATTCGCATTTTGCATCTGAGAAAATACTAGTTTTTATCTCTATTTTAATAGTCGTTGATGATGAACCAAGGGGGGAAAAACACTTGCTCAAATTATTACACCTCCAAATTTAGCAGTATGATTGAACAAATGATCATACAAAAGATTTGTATAGTTTTTTTGCTCTTAATTTCCAGGCAGCAAAGAAGAGCTTTGTCTTCTACCTGCAACTAAGAAGACTCTCTAAGGGTTTACACATTCCACACCTCTTGACCATTTATTGTGATTTAACTCTACAGGTTGAGACTAAAAACTGCAGACAGAAATATTGGCCAAACAAAGAATGAAAATGAGATGGTCAAAAAGCAGCAAATAAATAAATAAAAATAAGGCAAGATGCAAGAAACGAGAGCAAGGGACAAAAGTTAAGCACCAACATTCCACAACTTTCAAAAGGGAGGTAATAAATAGAACAGAGGGAACAAGCAAGTTGACTCCTTGTCCCATTTCCTTGTTATCTACTTCTCCCCTTGTCACACCAATGTTAATGTAGGAGATTAGCAGGAGATAAATTAAACTAGCTACAAGATCTTCCACAGAAATTCGACACTGGAAATCAAAACCAAAACAATGAGAAGAGAAGAAGAAGAGTGATTGAGCCTATTAAGCCAATATCATACATTGCACACACACACACGCGCACACAAATTTAAGGCACCTCAAGCTGTCAGTTGCTCTGTATCTTCCTCTTCTTGTTCTTCTTCTTCTTCATCATCATCATCTGCAACTACAGCTTCCATCTTCTCTTTTTCTGTGGTGTGTGAGCTGTGAAGAAGGCCAAGGAGAAAAGAAGAGTAGGATGGTATTGCTATTTGGTGAAGCAGAGGGAAAACAAAAAGAAGAAGAAAGATAATCCAGACTGTGGGCAGTGGTGTATTTATTTCTTGCTGTGCTCTTTTACTCATCTACACCAACTCCTCTCTGTGTTTGTGTTGTTGTGCAGTGCAGGGTTTTACTGCCACTCAACTCCCCAAATGGGCAATGAAGGAGACAGTTCTTGAGGGCCAAGTGCTTGTGCACCACGCTCATAGCTGGGCGGAATTACCTGCAGGTCCTTGTTGGGGTTAGACAACTGTAACCCAAGGCAATGCGAATTCAACAAGTTGGTTTGTGATGGAAAGCAACGTATCCTCCTCTCCCGGGTTTTACGTATCCAATACACCAATCTGCTCAATCAACCCTCCTTTTCTGCCGCCGAGGCCACCAACACACAACTCACAGGCACACAAAAGAACAAGCGCATAAACAAAACAAAACAAAACATAGCACTCTATATATATATATATGTGTGTATTTTTTAAAAAAATTAGCATCAAAAGAATATGAAACCTGATCATAAAAAAGCTCCGAGTGCTCTTTGAATCTATTAAAATTCATCATCCATGAAATAGAGCTTTGGAGCCATCTATATTTTAAAACACGACTAAATAACTAAAAGATTAAAATGATAATATACCAAACTTACCAAACCTTTACGTTGTATCTAAAATCTATAGAGCTGCCGCACGGGATATATAAATGAATCCTAATTAATCCTTTCCTTAATTCATGTCTTAGAAGAAGATGGAATTAATTCGACAGGTGGGGTTTTGTTTGTATTACCACTGTTAGGGTTTAAGAGGCTACCCATGACTTATGACTAGGTACAGAGACAATTCAAATGCTATAGGATGCAAACAGCTGACACATTTAATTAAAATAGTATTCCAGGCAAATTAAATGGCCGCGATGAATTGGAAAATGACTTGAGCTGCAGAGGCAGCAGGCTGCAGTGTCCCCCATGTGTCGCAAACCAACAACAGCCACACTATTATTATTATTATCTCTATCTCTATCTAATGGACCACCATTAATTATTGCTGCTATCTATTACTGTTACTAACCACCATTAATTTACTATACATGGTGCAAGATCAGTGCTTCGCACGTGTATTTTTTTTTGTTTGATAATGAAAAATTATAATGCATCTCAAAATTAAGCCATTGAACTCGTTCGATGGTTAGAATGAATATTTTCTATTTCACTCAGATGTCTTCTTTGTTCAGTTTGTTCACGGGCCCAGCCCATGGAAATCAAACTTGTGATGTTATAGATTCGGCCCGGAGGGAGAGCAGTGTACAAGACTTGGAAGAACCGTCAAAGGAATTGAAGAGGTCAAAACTCCATGCAAATCTCCTTCATTTAAGCTCCGTTCAAAGAGTTGTTGTATATTGAAGTCCAACTGCTGCAATTTAATTACTAACATGTGCCTCATTCATGGCGAATAAATATCCGGTATATAAGTAAATCATTACTGTCTCTTTGCAAGCTGTAAATTAGGTGTTCTAACATAAAGGCAAGTTGTCGGGGTTTTTTTTTTCCTCTTTTCCTTATATTGACTATCCAAAACCAAGTAATGGGCAGTATAAGGATTAGTCGGAGTCAAAAGGTCTACTTATTTAACTTGAGGGCTACCACTCCAAAAAGACTGAGACATTTAATGTCTCTTTGCATGAAAAGCAGAGACATTATCTAGGGAAGCACTGTTGCAACAGTACACCTATTTGCCTAATTATAATTAAACCTCAATCAGTTTTTTCTTATAGTTCTTAATATGTTACGTAACCTGTATAAAAATTTACTATTCTCTCCCAATAAAAAAAAATCCATATAACTTTTTTATGGTTCTACATTAGAAATTACATATTATTTATTATTATTTATTTAATATCTCTATATGAATTTTATTTAATATTTTAATTAATTATGATCTTTAATTTAATTTATTTATAAATTATAATTAATAAATCAATTAAGTTAAAATGCAATTAATTTATGATTTCTAATTTAATTATAGTCAATTATATATTTTTAAAACTTATCTCAAATATATTTATTTTTAAAAGAAAAAATGCATCTTTAATTATTATTGACAATTTATAAAATAAAACATTATAATTAAATGTTTCATAAAGAAATTTATTTTTTAATTATTTTAAAAGGTCAAACATATAATATTATCTTATTATTAATTATTAGCTTCGCCTTAAGAATAAAAAATTAAAAATTAAACATGCACTTAGAATTAAAAATCTCAAATCTCATCTACACACTACACAATCATAAAAGGTACAAACCTTAGACAAAATTTCCATTGAAGATGCTCTAACTTACACATCTCCAATGCCATATTTTTAACCGGTTTATAAAATTTAAAAAACTCAACAAAAAAAAAGTTTTAATCGTTATAAAAGTGAGGTTTAATATTCTTAATTCGTTGTGAAAAATCAAATCTATTTTTTTCTAACATTGCATGTTTGACATTTTAAAAATAATTTTAAAATGAATTATTTTATTTATGAATTATTTAAGTTAATTTTATGAAGTATTTAATTATAACTTCGTGAACATGTGTTGTGTGAGTTAAGTCCCTTAAACCAATGGTGTAATGCAAGGAGAGATATGAGGGAAGAAAATTGACCTATAGAAAATAATTTTAATTTTTAAGTATTGCTCCTATACTTTTATTTTTTTTTTAGCAGGCAAGATTAGTATCGAACTCTTATTTATAAAAAAATAATTTAATTCTTTATATTAGATATTAAATTGATAGAATAATACTATACTTAATCTTAGTAAAAAAGTCACCCATAATTTTAGCCAAAAGGTCACGGGCAATGGTGCACTAGACCTATGCAATAATGCTCGAGAATCTATAGCAACAAACTACTGTAACAGACTCTCCTTATAAAAATTAATTTAATATCATACTTGATCTTAGCCAAAAGTCGAGAAAAGTATACTTTCTAATATCGCCGGCCCCATGTATTTATAGAAGTTTCTCTGCTCTTGCTCCCTCTTTATTTTTTCATGTTAAATAAATTTATCCATTTATTGAACAGATCAGATCCTAGTTCAGGAGTAACGAGACTCGAACTCACAGCTTCCGTTGTCTTGACAGGGCGGTGCTCTTACCAATTGCACTACAATCCCAGCGAGGTGTATGATATACATATTTTAATGGTTTTATTTTTGATGGTTTTATTCTTAAAGGTTTTTAAAAAATTATTTTATTTTCTTCATTGTGTTGTAAGAGAGACATGAATGATATACTAACTGATATTATAGTCATAGAGATATGGCCTAGACTAAAAGACACAAATATATGGACTATAGTCAAAGTAATACATAACCCATGTTTTTTTATGTCAAAAATGGATAATCAACCTTTCAACGAGAAAAAACTATTTTTCTTTTAATAATCTTTGATTACGTATTACAATCTAGAGTCTTAGAAAGATCAGAATGAATTAGAAACTATGGATACATAAGAAAAAATGCTTGATCCGTAAAAGAGAAGGATTCCATTTTTATAGAGGACAGATTTCTGATATCATTGGTTATATCATATTTATGGAGGGCGAATTTTTGGGCTGAGCTGGATTTGAACCATCATAGACATATCGCCAACAAATTTACAGTCCATCCCTATTAGCCGCTCGAGCATCGACCCATGAAGAATTCATTTTAGGCTTATTGATAATCTATAATCAGCTTCCTTTTATATAGTACCCCCTGGGGAAGTTGAATCCCCTCTATCTCTTTGAAAGAGAGATGTCCTAAACCACTAGACGATATGAGCATATCAGCCCTACTATCATCATACTATGATGATAGTATGTATAGTTTTTTGGAATTGTTAATATAATCTAATGATATGACTAAATCCAAAAACTCTTTTCTACTTTTGTGTTATGATTCCATAGAATTTTTTATTGGATGGGAATAAATGAACCACCCAATTTCCATTTATTTTATTTTATTTTATTGTTTTGTTTTATTTAATTTGTATTTATATAAAATATCACATATATATAGTATAGCGAAAGGAGATATAGGATTATAGATTTCTAATTGATTAATAAGAAAAATTCTGAATAATATGTTATTCTGAGTCTCAAACTCTAGATAATTGATTAAAAAATACATCTACTTGAGTTGAGTTTGAACTCTAGATTTCTGATTGATGCGTCTATGAAAATTACTAATATATCTTAAAATTATTTTTGGTGTAAAAAGAAAAAAAAGACATTAATAATTTCATTTTGGGGTTTACTAAAATTAGCTAGTAAAGGTGTAGATTCTTAATAAAATAGTAAGATATTTTATTTTATATTAGTAATAATTCTTTTTTATATAAATATAAAATTTTCAATAAAATTATTAGCAAATTATTATTTTAAAAATAAAGTTAAAAATAATACAAATGATTATAATTCATTTAAAATTCATAAGTTAATTAAATATTAAATAATAATTTTAATTTTAATTAAATTAAAAATCACGAGTTAATTAATATATAAATTAAAAATTATAAATAAATTAAATTAAGGATCATAATTTATTAAAATATTAAATAAAAATTATATAAAGATACTAAATAAAAAATAAAAAATAAAAAATAAAGATATATCATTTATAATATAGAGGCTGTGTATGGAAGTTTTTTAATTGGGTAGAGAATACTAAAATTTTATATTATTGATGTGATATTAAAAATAAAAAAAAATCCCATATAGAGGTTTAATCATTAAAGATACCTTAATGATACAATATTGGAACGTATTAGAGAAGTAAATGCTAGATGAAACACTTATATTTATTTTATGATTGATATACATTAATTAAGATGACATGTATTAAATAGAACACTTTATATTCATGGGCAGATATGGCCATTGAAATTTTACTGATGAGAGAATGTGTAGTTGTAGTGATGCAAGTTTGTATACAAGATCCAAGGAGACACGATATGATTTCGATGGACCAATTATTAATTCCTATGAGAGAGAAGAAGAGCAATCTTATTAAGTTTGACGCATAATTTGAAATTAAGTAATCAGAACACAAACAAGAGGAAACAGCTTGCTCAGTCATGAAAGCATAATAAACCTTAGATCTGAAGAGAGCTGGAGTTAATTGCAATCTTATTTTATTCCATAAGGTGGTGCTTACTCCTAAGATCATGTCATTAATTAATACAATATATTTAATTGTATTTAATATCCATATTTTGAAGCAAATATTTAAATTGAACACCCAGTGTAAAAAAAATTTTTTTTTACAACAACGTAGTAAAACTTTCTAAATATCTCAATCAGGTACGCTGTATATCAATCGACTGCTGTATAACAGTCTATTGGTATACTTTTTTAAAATAAATAATTTTTTTTAAGGAGCTATTTATGAAATCGACTTAAAGAGTTTGAAATGATATAATCATGTCTGATCCTGTCTGAAAATAGAGGAGATAGAAAGCTAGGGATATGGCTGCTACGTTGACCGAAAGTAGACTGCGTGCCGATCTGTAATCACAAAAAATGTAAGTGTCGAGCTAGGGAAGGGGTCCCGACATTTGCCCTCCGGCGCTCAAGTCAGTCACCGATAAGAAGAAGAGGACGCAACAGTAGTAGTTCAAGTGAAAATAGTAGAAAAAATGTGTACCTACACCGATGTACTAACCCCCTTTATATAATGCCCTGGTGGGGTGATGTGTGTGCTTTTCGAGGCAGTGATAGTCGTCACTCGACTTTTGACGAAGACATAGGTTTATAGTCGAGCTCGACTTTTGACGAAGACATAAGTTTGTAGTCACCGCTCGACTTTTGACAAAGACATGAGTATATAGTCGTCGCTCGACATTTGACGGAGACATGAGTTTATAGTCGTCACTCGACTTTTGACGAAGACATGTGGTTATAGTCGCTGCTCAACTTTTAATTTGGTCGAACGACACAAGAGTCTGGAATACTTAGGATTTTTATTCATTGTCTTCCTGTATCCACAAGACATACACCTACACAAGTGCATTCAGATTTAACCCCGCACCTCTCAACCGACCCTATATGACTGGAGATGGTTCATGTTCCAAGGTCGCTCGAGCTTTCTCCCACCCTTGTCCTGTAGGTAATAGGCTCCTCGAGCGGAGCTTCTGAATGACTTTTAAAATGTCCTCCCCATGGAGCATCCAATTTGGTGACGTCATCGACCAACTTCACTCTTTTCCACACCAGATCGTCGACCTGGAATGACCTTGGGATTACCCTCTGGTTGTAATTCTACTTTATGCGTTGTCTATATGCCATCAGCCGAACGACATCCTTATCCCGCGTTTCGTCTACCAAGTCAAGCTCTATGAGCCTCCACTCAGTGTTTCCATTGTCGTAGAGCTGAACCCGATTGGACTCTATTCCGACTTCCACAGAAACCACCGCCTCATCGTCGTATACCAGGTGGAAAGGTGTGATGCCGATCGCTTCTCTTGGTGTGGTGCGATGAGCCAACAAGACGGTCGGGAGCTCATCTACCTAGTTTCCTCCAACATGGTCAAGCCAAGCCCGTAAACCCCTGAGAATTTCCCGGTTGGTAACTTCCGCCTAACCGTTGCTTTGAGGATAGGCCACTGAGGTGAAAGCCCGCGCAATGCTGTAACCCTCGCACCACTCTCCTTGAGTCTTCATCCAGCGAACTCTAAGATGAGCCGGCGAGGGATGCCGAACCGACATAGGATATTATGTCATATGAACTTGATGACCATGTGTTCGATTATCTTGGCTAGCGGCTCGACTTCCACTCACTTTGAGAAATAGTCTACTGCGACAAGTAGAAATCTGCCCTGAACGATCGCCATTGGAAATAATCCAATGATATTCTTGCCCCATTGGTTAAACGGACAAGACGCCGTGGATACCTTCATTTCCTCGATCGATCGATATTGGATGTTGTGATATTTTTTACACGAAAAGCAATCACTGTCCGAGCGGCATCATCTTGCAGTGTAGGCTAAAAATATACCGCCAACATGATCATTCGGGCCAGCAATCTACCGTCTAGATGACTTTCACAGGAGCCCTGATACACTTCTTAAAGAATGTATTCGACGTCCTCCAGTCTAACACACTTGAGCAAGGGTCTTGAGAAATCTCTTTTATACAATTGGTCCTCGATCAGAGTAAACCGCCTGACCCTCTTTTTTAACAGGCCAGTTTCTTCCTGATCAGCAGGGTACCCGTCGGAGGAACTCTATTAGTGGGGTCCTCCAGTCGCTTGGGAAGGTTATTCCATCCATCCTGTCGATGTGCGCCACCTGTTTGACTTGCTTGATTAGCTGCTCTATCACAATCGGCGACAATGAACTGGTTAACTTAGTCAACTCATCCGCGAACTGGTTGTCCGATAGGGTGATCTTCTAAATAAGAACTTCATGGAAGTTTGCCAAGAACTTCATGGAAGTTTGGCTTCAAGTCGTAGTAATCGTGCGTGTTGTGTGTCACCCACTGGTGGAAAGAGTAGAATAATGGCGTCCATGACTTGCCTTTTGCAGCGTTTGGACGTCTGGCTGCAATATGCTGCACAACATGCGTGCTGGGCTCTTGGTTTCATTGTGCTCCTCCCGCTCAGGGCTCCTTGGATAGTTGATGGCTGCTCGGTGGTCTCCGCTTGGACATTAATGCGGGGCTAGGCAAGTGCCTCCTTTCTCCTTGCCGATTGGGTTTCTTCTACATTTATGTACTCCGTGGCCCTCTTGAGCAGGTGGTCGAAGTCCTTCGGCAGCTTCCGGATGAGTGAACGGAAGAACTCTCATTTGGTGAGCCCATGGGCGAATGCATTCACCAATATCTCAGAGGAGACTGATGGAATATTCATAACTACCTGGTTGAAGTGCTTGATGTAGGCTCTCAATGCTCCCTTGGGCCCTTATTTCAAGATAAATAGGTTAACACTCGTCTTCTGGTAGTTACAGCTGCTGGCGAAGTAGTGTAAGAATGTCACTCGGAGTCCTTTGAAGCTATGAATCTAGCTGATCGTCATTTGTCTGAACCAGCGATGTGTTGACTCGGAAAGCGTAGTGAGGAAGACCCGACACTTCACCCTGTCAGTGTACTGATAAAGTGTGACCGCATTATCAAACTGGGTTAGGTGGTCGTCCGGATCAGTAGTTTCGTTGTACTCTCCGATCGTTAATGGGGTGTAGTGTTTTGGCAGCAAGTTGTCCAAAATCCTCTGAGAAAATTGCTAATTTATCCGCTTGGGCGAATCATCATTCCTTGGTGCTTTCCCTTTACGCGCATCCTGAATGGGCACGTCATCCGAGGAGGATCCTCGTTCCTTATCTGTTTGGCCTAGCTCCTCTGCTAGAGTGTGGAACAGTGCTTGGTGGAAGGGGATCAGCATGTGGGGGGCGTCTCCGTATGTAGAGCTGTCAAACGGGCCGACCCATGGCGGGCCAACCATTTGGCGGGGCGGGGCGGGCCGTCAACTTGGCGGGTTGGGAAATCTCCAACCCAACCCAATCGAAGGCGGGTTGCGGGTTTGGCGGGCCAACCCGC